>JARKHS020013466.1:0-30782 GCA_030143305.2 Amblyomma americanum
CTCCAACACGGAAATTCTCCAACACGAAGTTCTCCAACACGGAATTTCTCCAACACGGATTTTCCCCAACACGGAGTTTCTCCAACAAGGAGTTTCTCCTACATGGAGTTTCTTCAATACGGAATTTCTCCAAGACGGAGTTTCTCCAACAAAGAATTTCTCCAACAGTTTCTCCGACAAGGAGTTTCCGAAACACGGAGTTTCTCCAACACGGAGTTCCCCCAACACGGAGTTTCCCCAACACAGAGTTTCTCCAACACGAATTTTCTCCAACACGGAGTTTCTCCAACACGGAGTATCTCCAACAAGGAGTTTCACCAACAAGAAGTTTCTCCAACACGGAGTTTCTCCGACACGGAGTTTCTCCAACACGAGTTTCTACAACACGGATTTTCTACAACACGGAGCTTCTCCAATACAGAGTTTCTCCAACATTGAGTTTCTTCAACACGGAGTTTCTCCAACACGGAGTTTCTCCCACACGAAGTTTCTCCAACACGGAGTTTCTAAAACACGGAGTTTCTATCTACAACACGGAGTTTCTACAAAACAGTGTTTCTCCAACACGGAGTTTCTCCAACACGGAGTTTCTCCAACACGGAGATTCTCACACACGGAGTTTCTCCAACAAGGAGTTCCTCCAACATGGAGTTTCTCCAACACGGAGTTTCTACAACACGGATTTTCTACAACACGGAGTTCCTCAAACACGCAGTTTCTCCAACACGGAGTTTCCCCAACACGAAGTTTCCGAAATACGAAGTTTCTCCAACACATAGGTTCCCCAACACGGAGTTTCTCTAACACGGAGTTTCTCCAACAGAGAATTTCTCGAACACGGAGTTACTCCAACACGGAGTTTCTTCAACGCGGTGTTTCTCCAACACGGAGTTTCTCCGACAGGGAATTTCTCCGACACGGAGTTTCTCCGACACAGAGTTTCTCCGACACGGAGTTTCTCCAACACGGAGTTTCTACAACACGTGTTTCACCAACACGGAGTTTCTCCAACACAGAGTTTCTCCAATAAGGCGTTTCTGCAACGCGGAGCTTCTCCAGCACGGAGTTTCTCAAACACGGAGTTTCTCCAACACGGAGTTTCTCCAACACGGAGTTTCTCCAGCATGGAGTTTCTCCAACACGGAGTTTCTCCAACACGAAGTTTCTCCAACACGGAGTTTCTACAACACTGAGTTTCTTCAATTCGGAGTTTCCCCAACACAGAGTTTCTCCAACACGAATTTTCTCCAACATGGAGTTTCTCCAACACGAATTTTCTCCAACAAGGAGTTTCTCCAACAAGGAGTTTCTCCGACACGGAGTTTCTCCAACACGAAGTTTCTCCGACACGGAGTTTCTCCGACACGGACTTTCTCCAACACGGAGTTTATCCAACACGGAGTTTATCCAAAACGGATTTCTCCAACACGGAGTTTCTGCAACACGGAGTTACTCCAACACGGAGTTACTACAACACGGAGTTTCTCCAACACGAAGTTTCTCCAACACAGAGTTTCTACAACACCGTGTTTCTACAACACGGAGTTTCTAGGACACGGAGTTTCTCCAACACGGAGTTTCTCCAACACTGAGTTTCTCCTACACGGAGTTTCTCCAACACGGAGTTTCTCCAACAAGGAGTTCCTCCAACAAGGAGTTTCTCCAACACGGAGTTTCTCGAACACGGAGTATCTCCAACACGGAATTTCTCCAACAAAGAGATTCTTCAACAAGGAGTTTCTCCAACACGGAGTTTCTCCAGCACGTAGTTTCCCCAACACGAAGTTTCTCCAACACGGAGTTTCTCCAACACGGAGTTTCTCCGACACGGAGTTTCTCCAACACAGAGTTACTTCAACAAGGAGTTTCTCCAACACGGAGTTTCCCCAACACGGAGTTCCCCAATACGAAGTTTCTCCAACACGGAGTTTCCCCAACACGGAGTTCCCCAACACGGAGTTTCTCCAACACGGAGTTTCTGCAAAACGGAGTTTCTCCTACACGGAGTTGCTCCAACATAGAGTTTCTACAACACGGAGTTTCTTAAACACGGAGTATCCCCAACACGGAGTTTCTCCAACACGAATTTTCTCCAACACAGAGTTTCTCCTACACGGAGTTTCTCCAACAAGGAGTTTCTCCAACAAGGAGTTTCACCAACACGTAGTTTCACCAAAACGGAGTTTCTCCAACACGGAATTTCTCCAACACGGAGTTTCTCCGACACGGACTTTTTTCCAACACGGAGTTTCTCCGACCCGGAGTTTCTACGACACGGAATTTCTCCAACACGGTGTTTCTACAAGACGGAGTTTCTCCAACAAAGAATTTCTGCAACAAGGAGTTTCTCCAACACGGAATTTCTCCAACACGGAGTTTCTCCAACACGGAGTGTCCCCAACACGGAGTTTCCCCAACACGAAGTTTCTCCAAAACGGAGTTTCTCCAACACGGAGTTTCTCCAACACGAAAATTCTCCAACACGAAGTTTATCCAACACAGTTTCTCCTGCACAGAGTTTCTCCATCACGAAATTTCTTCAAAACGGAGTTTCTCCAACACGAAGTTTTTCAACACGGAGTTTCTAGAACACTGTGTTTCTCCAACACGGAGTTTCTCCAACACGGAGTTTCTCTAACAAAGACTTTCTGCAACAAGGAGTTTCTCCAACACGAAGTTTCTCCGACGCCGAGTTTCTCCAATACGGAGTTTCCCCAACACGCAGTTTCCCCAACACGAAGTTTCTCCAACACGGAGTTTCCCCAACACGAAGTTTCTCCAACACGAAATTTCTCCAAAACGGAGTTTCTCCAACACGGAGTTTCTCCAACTCGGAGTTTCTCCAAGACAGAGTTTCTCCAATACGGAGATTCTCCAACACGGAGTTTCTCCAAAACGATGATTCTACAACACGGAGTTTCTCCAACACGAAGTTTCTTCGACACGGAGTTTCTCCAACACGAAGTTTCTCCGACACGGAGTTTCTCCAACACGGAGTTTATCCAACACGGAGTTTATCCAATACAGATTTCTCCATCACGGAGTTTCTGCAACACGGAGTTTCTCCAACACGGAGTTTCTCCAACAAGGCGTTTCTCCAACAAGGAGTTTCTCTAGCACGGAGTTTCCCCAACTGTAGTTTCTCTAACACGGAGTTTCTCCAACACGGAGTTTCTCCAACACGGAGTTTCTCCAACACGGAATTTCTCCAACACGGAGTTTCTCCAACAAGGACTTTCTCCAACAACGCGTTTCTCCAACACGCAGTTTCTCCAACACGGAGTTTCCCCAACACGGAGTTTCTCCAGCACGGAGTTTCTCCAGCACGGAGTTTCTCCAACACGGAGTTTCCCCAACACGAAGTTTCCCCAACACGAAATTTCTCCAACACGGAGTTTCCCCAACACGGAGTTTCTCCAACACGGAGTTTCTCAAAAAACGGTGTTTCTCAGAAACGGAGTTTACACAACAAAGAGTTTCTCCAACACGGAGTTTCTCCAACACGAAATTCCTCCAAAAGGTAGTTTCTCAACACGGAGTTTCTCCAACAAGGACTTTCTCCAACAAGGCGTTTCTCCAACACGGAGTTTCACCAACACGGAGTTTCCCCAACACGGAGTTTCTCCAGCACGGAGTTTCTCCAACACGGAGTTTCCCCAACACGGAGTTTCTCCAACACGGAGTTCCCCAACACGAAGTTTCCCCAACACGAAATTTCTCCAACACGTAGTTACCCCAACACGGAGTTTCTCCAACACGGAGTTTCTGCAAAACGAAGTTTCTCCAACACGAAGTTTCTCCAACAAGGAGTTTTTCCATCAAGGAGTTTCACCAACACATAGTTTCAACAAATCGGAGTTTCTCAAACACGGAGTTTCTCCAACACGAGCTTCTCCGACACGGAGTTTCTCCAACACGGAGTGTCTCCGACATGGAGTTTCTCCGACCCGGAGTTTCTACGACACGGAATTTCTCCAACACGGAGTTTCTCGAACACGGAGTTACTCCAACACGGAGTTTCTTCAACGCGGAGTTTCTCAAACACGGAGTTTCTCCGACAGGGAATTTCTCCGACACGGAGTTTCTCCGACACAGAGTTTCTCCGACACTTAGTTTCTCCAACACGGAGTTTCTACAACACGTGTTTCACCAACACGGAGTTTCTCCAACACAGAGTTTCTCCAATAAGGCGTTTCTGCAACGCGGAGCTTCTCCAGCACGGAGTTTCTCCAACACGGAGTTTCTCCAGCATGGAGTTTCTCCTACACGGAGTTTCTCCAACACGAAGTTTCTCCAACACGGAGTTTCAACAACACTGACTTTCTTCAATTCGGAGTTTCCCCAACACAGAGTTTCTCCAACACGAATTTTCTCCAACATGGAGTTTCTCCAACACGAATTTTCTCCAACAAGGAGTTTCTCCAACAAGGAGTTTCACCAACACGAAGTTTCTCCAGCAGGGAGTTTCTCCAACACGAAGTCTCTCCGACACGGAGTTTCTCCAACACGAAGTTTCTCCGACACGGAGTTTCTCCGACACGGACTTTCTCCAACACGGAGTTTATCCAACACGGAGTTTATCCAAAACGGATTTCTCCAACACGGAGTTTCTGCAACACGGAGTTTCTTCAACACGGAGTTTCTCCAACACGGAGTTTCTCCCACACGAAGTTTCTCCAACACGGAGATTCTCACACACGGAGTTTCTCCAACAAGGAGTTCCTCCAACACGGAGTTTCTCCAACACGGAGTTTCTACAACACGGATTTTCTACAACACGGAGTTCCTCAAACACGCAGTTTCTCCAACACGGAGTTTCCCCAACACGAAGTTTCCGAAATACGAAGTTTCTCCAACACATAGGTTCCCCAACACGGAGTTTCTCTAACACGGAGTTTCTCCAACAGAGAATTTCTCGAACACGGAGTTACTCCAACACGGAGTTTCTTCAACGCGGTGTTTCTCCAACACGGAGTTTCTCCGACAGGGAATTTCTCCGACACGGAGTTTCTCCGACACAGAGTTTCTCCGACACGGAGTTTCTCCAACACGGAGTTTCTACAACACGTGTTTCACCAACACGGAGTTTCTCCAACACAGAGTTTCTCCAATAAGGCGTTTCTGCAACGCGGAGCTTCTCCAGCACGGAGTTTCTCAAACACGGAGTTTCTCCAACACGGAGTTTCTCCAACACGGAGTTTCTCCAGCATGGAGTTTCTCCAACACGGAGTTTCTCCAACACGAAGTTTCTCCAACACGGAGTTTCTACAACACTGAGTTTCTTCAATTCGGAGTTTCCCCAACACCGAGTTTCTCCAACACGAAGTTTCCCCAACACGAAATTTCTCCAACACGGAGTTTCCCCAACACGGAGTTTCTCCAACACGGAGTTTCTCAGAAACGGAGTTTACACAACAAAGAGTTTCTCCAACACGGAGTTTCTCCAACACGAAATTCCTCCAAAAGGTAGTTTCTCCAACACGGAGTTTCTCCAACAAGGACTTTCTCCAACAAGGCGTTTCTCCAACACGGAGTTTCACCAACACGGAGTTTCCCCAACACGGAGTTTCTCCAGCACGGAGTTTCTCCAACACGGAGTTTCCCCAACACGGAGTTTCTCCAACACGGAGTTTCCCCAACACGAAGTTTCCCCAACACGAAATTTCTCCAACACGTAGTTACCCAACACGGAGTTTCTCCAACACGGAGTTTCTGCAACACGGAGTTTCTCGAACACGGAGTATCTCCAACACGGAATTTCTCCAACAAAGAGATTCTTCAACAAGGAGTTTCTCCAACACGGGGTTTCTCCAGCACGTAGTTTCCCCAACACGAAGTTTCTCCAACACGGAGTTTCTCCAACACGGAGTTTCTCCGGCACGGAGTTTCTCCAACACAGAGTTACTCCAACAAGGAGTTTCTCCAACACGGAGTTTCCCCAACACGGAGTTCCCCAATACGAAGTTTCTCCAACACGGAGTTTCCCCAACACGGAGTTCCCCAACACGGAGTTTCTCCAACACGGAGTTTCTGCAAAACGAAGTTTCTCCTACACGGAGTTGCTCCAACATAGAGTTTCTACAACACGGAGTTTCTTAAACACGGAGTACCCCAACACGGAGTTTCTCCAACACGAATTTTCTCCAACACAGAGTTTCTCCTACACAGAGTTTCTCCAACAAGGAGTTTCTCCAACAAGGAGTTTCACCAACACGTAGTTTCCAAAATACGAAGTTTCTCCAACACATAGGTTCCCCAACACGGAGTTTCTCTAACACGGAGTTTCTCCAACAGAGAATTTCTCGAACACGGAGTTACTCCAACACGGAGTTTCTTCAACGCGGTGTTTCTCCAACACGGAGTTTCTCCGACAGGGAATTTCTCCGACACGGAGTTTCTCCGACACAGAGTTTCTCCGACACGGAGTTTCTCCAACACGGAGTTTCTACAACACGTGTTTCACCAACACGGAGTTTCTCCAACACAGAGTTTCTCCAATAAGGCGTTTCTGCAACGCGGAGCTTCTCCAGCACGGAGTTTCTCAAACACGGAGTTTCTCCAACACGGAGTTTCTCCAACACGAAGTTTCTCCAACACGGAGTTTCTACAACACTGAGTTTCTTCAATTCGGAGTTTCCCCAACACAGAGTTTCTCCAACACGAATTTTCTCCAACATGGAGTTTCTCCAACACGAATTTTCTCCAACAAGGAGTTTCTCCAACAAGGAGTTTCTCCGACACGGAGTTTCTCCAACACGAGAGTTTCTCCAGACACGGAGTTTCTCCGACACGGACTTTCTCCAACACGGAGTTTATCCAACACGGAGTTTATCCAAAACGGATTTCTCCAACACGGAGTTTCTGCAACACGGAGTTACTCCAACACGGAGTTACTACAACACGGAGTTTCTCCAACACGAAGTTTCTCCAACACTGAGTTTCTCCTACACGGAGTTTCTCCAACACGGAGTTTCTCCAACAAGGAGTTCCTCCAACAAGGAGTTTCTCCAACACGGAGTTTCTCGAACACGGAGTATCTCCAACACGGAATTTCTCCAACAAAGAGATTCTTCAACAAGGAGTTTCTCCAACACGGAGTTTCTCCAGCACGTAGTTTCCCCAACACGAAGTTTCTCCAACACGGAGTTTCTCCAACACGGAGTTTCTCCGACACGGAGTTTCTCCAACACAGAGTTACTTCAACAAGGAGTTTCTCCAACACGGAGTTTCCCCAACACGGAGTTCCCCAATACGAAGTTTCTCCAACACGGAGTTTCCCCAACACGGAGTTCCCCAACACGGAGTTTCTCCAACACGGAGTTTCTGCAAAACGGAGTTTCTCCTACACGGAGTTGCTCCAACATAGAGTTTCTACAACACGGAGTTTCTTAAACACGGAGTATCCCCAACACGGAGTTTCTCCAACACGAATTTTCTCCAACACAGAGTTTCTCCTACACGGAGTTTCTCCAACAAGGAGTTTCTCCAACAAGGAGTTTCACCAACACGTAGTTTCACCAAAACGGAGTTTCTCCAACACGGAATTTCTCCAACACGGAGTTTCTCCGACACGGACTTTTTTCCAACACGGAGTTTCTCCGACCCGGAGTTTCTACGACACGGAATTTCTCCAACACGGTGTTTCTACAAGACGGAGTTTCTCCAACAAAGAATTTCTGCAACAAGGAGTTTCTCCAACACGGAATTTCTCCAACACGGAGTTTCTCCAACACGGAGTGTCCACAACACGGAGTTTCCCCAACACGAAGTTTCTCCAAAACGGAGTTTCTCCAACACGGAGTTTCTCCAACACGAAAATTCTCCAACACGAAGTTTATCCAACACAGTTTCTCCTGCACAGAGTTTCTCCATCACGAAATTTCTTCAAAACGGAGTTTCTCCAACACGAAGTTTTTCAACACGGAGTTTCTAGAACACTGTGTTTCTCCAACACGGAGTTTCTCCAACACGGAGTTTCTCTAACAAAGACTTTCTGCAACAAGGAGTTTCTCCAACACGAAGTTTCTCCGACGCCGAGTTTCTCCAATACGGAGTTTCCCCAACACGCAGTTTCCCCAACACGAAGTTTCTCCAACACGGAGTTTCCCCAACACGAAGTTTCTCCAACACGAAATTTCTCCAAAACGGAGTTTCTCCAACACGGAGTTTCTCCAACTCGGAGTTTCTCCAAGACAGAGTTTCTCCAATACGGAGATTCTCCAACACGGAGTTTCTCCAAAACGATGATTCTACAACACGGAGTTTCTCCAACACGAAGTTTCTTCGACACGGAGTTTCTCCAACACGAAGTTTCTCCGACACGGAGTTTCTCCAACACGGAGTTTATCCAACACGGAGTTTATCCAATACAGATTTCTCCATCACGGAGTTTCTGCAACACGGAGTTTCTCCAACACGGAGTTTCTCCAACAAGGCGTTTCTCCAACAAGGAGTTTCTCTAGCACGGAGTTTCCCCAACTGTAGTTTCTCTAACACGGAGTTTCTCCAACACGGAGTTTCTCCAACACGGAGTTTCTCCAACACGGAATTTCTCCAACACGGAGTTTCTCCAACAAGGACTTTCTCCAACAACGCGTTTCTCCAACACGCAGTTTCTCCAACACGGAGTTTCCCCAACACGGAGTTTCTCCAGCACGGAGTTTCTCCAGCACGGAGTTTCTCCAACACGGAGTTTCCCCAACACGAAGTTTCCCCAACACGAAATTTCTCCAACACGGAGTTTCCCCAACACGGAGTTTCTCCAACACGGAGTTTCTCAAAAAACGGTGTTTCTCAGAAACGGAGTTTACACAACAAAGAGTTTCTCCAACACGGAGTTTCTCCAACACGAAATTCCTCCAAAAGGTAGTTTCTCAACACGGAGTTTCTCCAACAAGGACTTTCTCCAACAAGGCGTTTCTCCAACTCGGAGTTTCACCAACACGGAGTTTCCCCAACACGGAGTTTCTCCAGCACGGAGTTTCTCCAACACGGAGTTTCCCCAACACGGAGTTTCTCCAACACGGAGTTCCCCAACACGAAGTTTCCCCAACACGAAATTTCTCCAACACGTAGTTACCCCAACACGGAGTTTCTCCAACACGGAGTTTCTGCAAAACGAAGTTTCTCCAACACGAAGTTTCTCCAACAAGGAGTTTTTCCATCAAGGAGTTTCACCAACACATAGTTTCAACAAATCGGAGTTTCTCAAACACGGAGTTTCTCCAACACGAGCTTCTCCGACACGGAGTTTCTCCAACACGGAGTGTCTCCGACATGGAGTTTCTCCGACCCGGAGTTTCTACGACACGGAATTTCTCCAACACGGAGTTTCTCGAACACGGAGTTACTCCAACACGGAGTTTCTTCAACGCGGAGTTTCTCAAACACGGAGTTTCTCCGACAGGGAATTTCTCCGACACGGAGTTTCTCCGACACAGAGTTTCTCCGACACTTAGTTTCTCCAACACGGAGTTTCTACAACACGTGTTTCACCAACACGGAGTTTCTCCAACACAGAGTTTCTCCAATAAGGCGTTTCTGCAACGCGGAGCTTCTCCAGCACGGAGTTTCTCCAACACGGAGTTTCTCCAGCATGGAGTTTCTCCTACACGGAGTTTCTCCAACACGAAGTTTCTCCAACACGGAGTTTCAACAACACTGACTTTCTTCAATTCGGAGTTTCCCCAACACAGAGTTTCTCCAACACGAATTTTCTCCAACATGGAGTTTCTCCAACACGAATTTTCTCCAACAAGGAGTTTCTCCAACAAGGAGTTTCACCAACACGAAGTTTCTCCAGCAGGGAGTTTCTCCAACACGAAGTCTCTCCGACACGGAGTTTCTCCAACACGAAGTTTCTCCGACACGGAGTTTCTCCGACACGGATTTTCTCCAACACGGAGTTTATCCAACACGGAGTTTATCCAAAACGGATTTCTCCAACACGGAGTTTCTGCAACACGGAGTTTCTTCAACACGGAGTTTCTCCAACACGGAGTTTCTCCCACACGAAGTTTCTCCAACACGGAGATTCTCACACACGGAGTTTCTCCAACAAGGAGTTCCTCCAACACGGAGTTTCTCCAACACGGAGTTTCTACAACACGGATTTTCTACAACACGGAGTTCCTCAAACACGCAGTTTCTCCAACACGGAGTTTCCCCAACACGAAGTTTCCGAAATACGAAGTTTCTCCAACACATAGGTTCCCCAACACGGAGTTTCTCTAACACGGAGTTTCTCCAACAGAGAATTTCTCGAACACGGAGTTACTCCAACACGGAGTTTCTTCAACGCGGTGTTTCTCCAACACGGAGTTTCTCCGACAGGGAATTTCTCCGACACGGAGTTTCTCCGACACAGAGTTTCTCCGACACGGAGTTTCTCCAACACGGAGTTTCTACAACACGTGTTTCACCAACACGGAGTTTCTCCAACACAGAGTTTCTCCAATAAGGCGTTTCTGCAACGCGGAGCTTCTCCAGCACGGAGTTTCTCAAACACGGAGTTTCTCCAACACGGAGTTTCTCCAACACGGAGTTTCTCCAGCATGGAGTTTCTCCAACACGGAGTTTCTCCAACACGAAGTTTCTCCAACACGGAGTTTCTACAACACTGAGTTTCTTCAATTCGGAGTTTCCCCAACACCGAGTTTCTCCAACACGAAGTTTCCCCAACACGAAATTTCTCCAACACGGAGTTTCCCCAACACGGAGTTTCTCCAACACGGAGTTTCTCAGAAACGGAGTTTACACAACAAAGAGTTTCTCCAACACGGAGTTTCTCCAACACGAAATTCCTCCAAAAGGTAGTTTCTCCAACACGGAGTTTCTCCAACAAGGACTTTCTCCAACAAGGCGTTTCTCCAACACGGAGTTTCACCAACACGGAGTTTCCCCAACACGGAGTTTCTCCAGCACGGAGTTTCTCCAACACGGAGTTTCCCCAACACGGAGTTTCTCCAACACGGAGTTTCCCCAACACGAAGTTTCCCCAACACGAAATTTCTCCAACACGTAGTTACCCAACACGGAGTTTCTCCAACACGGAGTTTCTGCAACACGGAGTTTCTCGAACACGGAGTATCTCCAACACGGAATTTCTCCAACAAAGAGATTCTTCAACAAGGAGTTTCTCCAACACGGGGTTTCTCCAGCACGTAGTTTCCCCAACACGAAGTTTCTCCAACACGGAGTTTCTCCAACACGGAGTTTCTCCGGCACGGAGTTTCTCCAACACAGAGTTACTCCAACAAGGAGTTTCTCCAACACGGAGTTTCCCCAACACGGAGTTCCCCAATACGAAGTTTCTCCAACACGGAGTTTCCCCAACACGGAGTTCCCCAACACGGAGTTTCTCCAACACGGAGTTTCTGCAAAACGAAGTTTCTCCTACACGGAGTTGCTCCAACATAGAGTTTCTACAACACGGAGTTTCTTAAACACGGAGTACCCCAACACGGAGTTTCTCCAACACGAATTTTCTCCAACACAGAGTTTCTCCTACACAGAGTTTCTCCAACAAGGAGTTTCTCCAACAAGGAGTTTCACCAACACGTAGTTTCACCAAAACGGAGTTTCTCCAACACGGAATTTCTCCAACACGGAGTTTCTCCGACACGGACTTTTTTCCAACACGGAGTTTCTCCGACCCGGAGTTTCTACGACACGGAATTTCTCCAACACGGTGTTTCTACAAGACGGAGTTTCTCCAACAAAGAATTTCTGCAACAAGAAGTTTCTCCAACACGGAATTTCTCCAACACGGAGTTTCTCCAACACGGAGTGTCCCCAACACGGAGTTTCCCCAACACGAAGTTTCTCCAAAACGGAGTTTCTCCAACACGGAGTTTCTCCAACACGAAAATTCTCCAACACGAAGTTTATCCAACACAGTTTCTCCAGCACAGAGTTTCTCCATCACGAAATTTCTTCAAAACGGAGTTTCTCCAACACGAAGTTTTTCAACACGGAGTTTCTAGAACACTGTGTTTCTCCAAAACGGAGTTTCTCCAACACGGAGTTTCTCTAACAAAGACTTTCTGCAACAAGGAGTTTCTCCAACACGAAGTTTCTCCGACGCCGAGTTTCTCCAATACGGAGTTTCCCCAACACGCAGTTTCCCCAACACGAAGTTTCTCCAACACGGAGTTTCCCCAACACGAAGTTTCTCCAACACGAAATTTCTCCAAAACGGAGTTTCTCCAACACGGAGTTTCTCCAACTCGGAGTTTCTCCAAGACAGAGTTTCTCCAACACGAAGTTTCTCCAGCACAGAGTTTCTACAACACGGAGTTTCTCCAACAATGTGTTTCTCCAACAAGGAATTTCTCTAACACGGAGTTTCTCCAACTCGGAGTTTCTCCGACCCGGAGTTTCTACGACACGGAATATCTCCAACACGGAGTTACTCCAACACGGAGTTTCTCCACCACGGAGTTTCTCCAACACGGAGTTTCTCCGACAGGGAGATTCTCCGACACGGAGTTTCCCCGGCACGGAGTTTCTCCGACACGGAGTTTCCTCAACACGGTGTTTCTACAACACGGAGTTTCTCCAACAAAGAGTGTCTGCAATAAGGAGTTTCTCCAACAAAGAGTTTCTCCAAAACGGAGTTTCTCCAACACCGAGTTTCTCCAACATGGAAAATCTCCAACACGAAGTTTCTCCAACACTGAGTTTCTTCAACACGGAGTTTCTCCAACACAGAGTTTCTCCCACACGAAGTTTCTTCAACACGGAGTTTCTAAAACACGAAGTTTCTATCTACAACACGGAGTTTCTACAACACAGTGTTTCTCCAACACGGAGTTTCTCCAACACGGAGTTTCTCCAACACGGAGATTCTCCAACACAGAGTTTCTCCAACAAGGAGTTCCTCCAACAAGGAGTTTCTCCAACACAGGGTTTCTCCAACACGGAATTTCTCCAACACGGAGTTTCTCCAACACGGAGTTTCTACAACACGGAGTTTCTCCAACAAGGCGTTTCTCCAACAAGGAGTTTCTCTAACACGGAGTTTCCCCAACTCGGAGTTTCTCCGACACGGAGTTTCTCCGACCCGGAGTTTCTACGACACGAAATTTCTCCAACACGGAGTTTCTCCAACACGGATTTTCTCCAACGCGGAGTTTCTCCAACAAGGACTTTCTCCAACAAGGCATTTCTCCAACACGGAGTTCCTCCTACACGGAGTTTCCCCAACACGGAGTTTCTCCAGCACGGAGTTTCTCCAACACGGAGTTTCTCCAACACGGAGTTTCCCCAACACGAAGTTTCCCCAACACGAAATTTCTCCAACACGGAGTTTCCCCAACACAGAGTTTCTCCAACACGGAGTTTCTCAAAAGACGGAGTTTCTCAAAAACGGAGTTTACACAACAAAGAGTTTCTCCAACACGGAGATTCTCCAACACGAAATTCCTCCTAAAGGTAGTTTCTCCAACACGGAGTTTCTCCAACAAGGACTTTCTACGACAAGGCGTTTCTCCAACACGGAGTTTCTCCAACACGGAGTTTCCCAACACGGAGTTTCTCCAACACGGAGTTTCTCCAACACGGAGTTTCTCCAACAAGGAGTTTCACCAACATGAAGTTTCTCCAACACGGAGTTTCTCCAACACGAATTTTCTCCAACACAGAGTTTCTCCAACACGGAGTTTCTCCAACAAGGAGTTTTTCCAACAAGGAGTTTCACCAACACGTAGTTTCAACAAAACGGAGTTTCTCAAACAGGGAGTTTCTCCAACACGAGCTTCTCCGACACGGAGTTTCTCCAACACGGAGTGTCTCCGACACGGAGTTTCTCCGACCCGAAGTTTCTACGACACGGAATTTCTCCAACACGGAGTTTCTCCAACACGGAGTTTCTCGAACACGGAGTTTCTCCAACACAGAGTTTCTTCAACACGGTGTTTCTCCAACACGGAGTTTCTCCAACACGGAGTTTCTCCAACACGAAAATTCTCCAACACGAAGTTTCATCCAACACGGAGTTTCTCCAACACAGAGTTTCTCCACACGAAGTTTCTTCAACACGGAGTTTCTCCAACACGAAGTTTCTCCAACACGGAGTTTCTCCAACACAGAGTTTCTCCAACACGGAGTTTCTCCAACACGGAGTTTCTCCAACTCGGAGTTTCTCCAACACAGAGTTTCTCCAACACGGAGTTTCTCCAACACGGAGTTTCTCCAACACGGAGTTTCTCCAACACGGAGTTTCTCCAACACGGAGTTTCTCCAACACGGAGTTTCTACAACACGGAGTTTCTCCAACAACGTGTTTCTCCAACAAGGAATTTCTCCAACACGGAGTTTCTCCAACTACGGAGTTTCTCCGACCCGGAGTTTCTACGACACGGAATTTCTCCAACACGGAGTTTCTCCAACACGGAGTTTCTCCACCACGGAGTTTCTCCAACACGGAGTTTCTCCGACAGGGAGATTTCTCCGACACGGAGTTTCTCCAACACGGAGTTTCTCCAACACGGAGTTTCCCCAACACGAAGTTTCTCCAACACGGAGTTTCTCCAACACAGAGTTTCTCCAACACGGAGTTTCTCCAACAGAAGAGTTTCTCCAAAACGGAGTTTCTCCAACACAGAGTTTCTCCAACACGGAGATTCTCCAACACGAAGTTTCTCCAACACGGAGTTTCTCCAACACGGAGTTTCTCCAACACGGAGTTTCTCCAACACGGAGTTTCTCCAACACGGAGTTTCTCCAACACGGAGTTTCTCCAACACGGAGTTTCTCCAACACGGAGTTTCTCCAACACGGAGTTTCCCCAACACGGAGTTTCCCCAACACGGAGTTTCTCCAACACGGAGTTTCTCCAACACGGAGTTTCTCCAACACGGAGTTTCTCCAACACGGAGTTTCTCCAACACGGAGTTTCTCCAACACGGAGTTTCCCAACGGAGTTTCTCCAACACGGAGTTTCTCCAACACGGAGTTTCTCCAACACAGGAGTTTCTCCAACACGGAGTTCTCCAACACGGAGTTTCTCCAACAAGGAGTTTCTCCAACACGGAGTTTCTCCAACACGGAGTTTCTCCAACACGGAGTTTCTCCAACACGAGTTTCTCCGACACGGAGTTTCTCCAACACGGAGTTTCTCCAACACGGAGTTTCTCCGACACGAAGTTTCTCCAACACGGAGTTTCTCCAACACGGAGTTTCTCCAACACGGAGTTTCTCGAACACGGAGTTTCTCCAACACGGAGTTTCTTCAACACGGAGTTTCTCCAACACGGAGTTTCTCCAACACGGAGTTTCTCCAACACGAAGTTTCTCCAACACGAAGTTTCTCCAACACAGTTTCTCCAGCACGAGTTTCTCCAACACGAAATTTCTTCAACACGGAGTTTCTCCAACACGAGAGTTTCTCAACACGGAGTTTCTCCAACACGGAGTTTCTCCAACACGGAGTTTCTCCAACACGGAGTTTCTCCAACTACGGAGTTTCTCCAACACGGAGTTTCTCCAAAACGGAGATTCTCCAACACGGAGTTTCTCCAAACGATGATTCTACAACACGGAGTTTCTCCAACACGAGTTTCTCCAGCACAGAGTTTCTACAACACGGAGTTTCTCCAACAATGTGTTTCTCCAACAAGGAATTTCTCTAACACGGAGTTTCTCCAACTCGGAGTTTCTCCGACCCGGAGTTTGTACGACACGGAATATCTCCAACACGGAGTTACTCCAACACGGAGTTTCTCCACCACGGAGTTTCTCCAACACGGAGTTTCTCCGACAGGGAGATTCTCCGACACGGAGTTTCCCCGACACGGAGTTTCTCCGACACGGAGTTTCCTCAACACGGTGTTTCTACAACACGGAGTTTCTCCAACAAAGAGTGTCTGCAATAAGGAGTTTCTCCAACAAAGAGTTTCTCCAAAACGGAGTTTCTCCAACACCGAGTTTCTCCAACATGGAAAATCTCCAACACGAAGTTTCTCCAACACTGAGTTTCTTCAACACGGAGTTTCTCCAACACAGAGTTTCTCCCACACGAAGTTTCTTCAACACGGAGTTTCTAAAACACGAAGTTTCTATCTACAACACGGAGTTTCTACAACACAGTGTTTCTCCAACGCGGAGTTTCTCCAACACGGAGTTTCTCCAACACGGAGATTCTCCAACACGGAGTTTCTCCAACAAGGAATTCCTCCAACAAGGAGTTTCTTTAACACAGGGTTTCTCCAACACGGAATTTCTCCAACACGGAGTTTCTCCAACACGGAGTTTCTACAACACGGAGTTTCTCCAACAAGGCGTTTCTCCAACAAGGAGTTTCTCTAACACGGAGTTTCCCCAACTCGGAGTTTCTCCGACACGGAGTTTCTCCGACCCGGAGTTTCTACGACACAAAATTTCTCCAACACGGAGTTTCTCCAACACGGATTTTCTCCAACGCGGAGTTTCTCCAACAAGGACTTTCTCCAACAAGGCATTTCTCCAACACGGAGTTCCTCCTACACGGAGTTTCCCCAATACGAAATTTCTCCAACACGGAGTTTCCCCAACACAGAGTTTCTCCAACACGGAGTTTCCCCAACACGAAGTTTCCCCAACACGAAATTTCTCCAACACGGAGTTTCCCCAACACAGAGTTTCTCCAACACGGAGTTTCTCAAAACACGGAGTTTCTCAAAAACGGAGTTTACACAACAGAGTTTCTCCAACACGGAGATTCTCCAACACGAAATTCCTCCTAAAGGTAGTTTCTCCAACACGGAGTTTCTCCAACAAGGACTTTCTACGACAAGGCGTTTCTCCAACACGGAGTTTCTCCAACACGGAGTTTCCCCAACACGGAGTTTCTCCAGCACGGAGTTTCTCCAACACGGAGTTTCTCCAACACGGAGTTTCTCCAACACGGAGTTTCCCCAACACGAAGTTTCCCCAACACGAAATTTCTCCAACACGTAGTTTCCCAAACACGGAGTTTCTCCAACACGGAGTTTCTGCAAAACGGAGTTTCTCCAACACGGAGTTTCTCCAACAAGGAGTTTCACCAACATGAAGTTTCTCCAACACGGAGTTTCTCCAACACGAATTTTCTCCAACACAGAGTTTCTCCAACACGGAGTTTCTCCAACAAGGAGTTTTTCCAACAAGGAGTTTCACCAACACGTAGTTTCAACAAAACGGAGTTTCTCATACAGGGAGTTTCTCCAACACGAGCTTCTCCGACACGGAGTTTCTCCAACACGGAGTGTCTCCGACACGGAGTTTCTCCGACCCGAAGTTTCTACGACACGGAATTTCTCCAACACGGAGTTTCTCCAACACGGAGTTTCTCCAACAAAGAGTGTCTGCAATAAGGAGTTTCTCCAACAAAGAGTTTCTCCAAAACGGAGTTTCTCCAACACCGAGTTTCTCCAACATGGAAAATCTCCAACACGAAGTTTCTCCAACACTGAGTTTCTTCAACACGGAGTTTCTCCAACACAGAGTTTCTCCCACACGAAGTTTCTTCAACACGGAGTTTCTAAAACACGAAGTTTCTATCTACAACACGGAGTTTCTACAACACAGTGTTTCTCCAACACGGAGTTTCTCCAACACGGAGTTTCTCCAACACGGAGATTCTCCAACACAGAGTTTCTCCAACAAGGAGTTCCTCCAACAAGGAGTTTTCCAACACAGGGTTTCTCCAACACGGAATTTCTCCAACACGGAGTTTCTCCAACACGGAGTTTCTACAACACGGAGTTTCTCCAACAAGGCGTTTCTCCAACAAGGAGTTTCTCTAACACGGAGTTTCCCCAACTCGGAGTTTCTCCGACACGGAGTTTCTCCGACCCGGAGTTTCTACGACACGAAATTTCTCCAACACGGAGTTTCTCCAACACGGATTTTCTCCAACGCGGAGTTTCTCCAACAAGGACTTTCTCCCACAAGGCATTTCTCCAACACGGAGTTCCTCCTACACGGAGTTTCCCCAACACGGAGTTTCTCCAGCACGGAGTTTCTCCAACACGGAGTTTCTCCAACACGGAGTTTCCCCAACACGAAGTTTCCCCAACACGAAATTTCTCCAACACGGAGTTTCCCCAACACAGAGTTTCTCCAACACGGAGTTTCTCAAAAGAAGGAGTTTCTCAAAAACGGAGTTTACACAACAAAGAGTTTCTCCAACACGGAGATTCTCCAACACGAAATTCCTCCTAAAGGTAGTTTCTCCAACACGGAGTTTCTCCAACAAGGACTTTCTACGACAAGGCGTTTCTCCAACACGGAGTTTCTCCAACACGGAGTTTCCCCAACACGGAGTTTCTCCAACACGGAGTTTCTCCAACACGGAGTTTCTCCAACACGGAGTTTCCCCAACACGAAGTTTCCCCAACACGAAATTTCTCCAACACGTAGTTTCCCAAACACGGAGTTTCTCCAACACGGAGTTTCTGCAAAACGGAGTTTCTCCAACACGGAGTTTCTCCAACAAGGAGTTTCACCAACGTGAAGTTTCTCCAACACGGAGTTTCTCCAACACGAATTTTCTCCAACACAGAGTTTCTCCAACACGGAGTTCTCCAACAAGGAGTTTTTCCAACAAGGAGTTTCACCAACACGTAGTTTCAACAAAACAGAGTTTCTCAAACAGGGAGTTTCTCCAACACGAGCTTCTCCGACACGGAGTTTCTCCAACACGGAGTGTCTCCGACACGGAGTTTCTCCGACCCGAAGTTTCTACGACACGGAATTTCTCCAACACGGAGTTTCTCCAACACGGAGTTTCTCGAACACGGAGTTACTCGAACACAGAGTTTCTTCAACGCGGTGTTTCTCCAAAACGGAGTTTCTCCAACACGGAGTTTCTCCAACACGAAAATTCTCCAACACGAAGTTTATCCAACACAGTTTCTCCAGCACAGAGTTTCTCCATCACGAAATTTCTTCAAAACGGAGTTTCTCCAACACGAAGTTTTTCAACACGGAGTTTCTAGAACACTGTGTTTCTCCAACACGGAGTTTCTCCAACACGGAGTTTCTCTAACAAAGACTTTCTGCAACAAGGAGTTTCTCCAACACGGAGTTTCTTCAACTCGGAGTTTCTCCAAGACAGAGTTTCTCCAATACGGAGATTCTCCAACACGGAGCTTCTCCAAAACGATGATTCTACAACACGGAGTTTCTCCAACACGAAGTTTCTCCAGCACAGAGTTTCTACAACACGGAGTTTCTCCAACAATGTGTTTCTCCAACAAGGAATTTCTCTAACACGGAGTTTCTCCAACTCGGAGTTTCTCCGACCCGGAGTTTCTACGACACGGAATATCTCCAACACGGAGTTACTCCAACACGGAGTTTCTCCACCACGGAGTTTCTCCAACACGGAGTTTCTCCGACAGGGAGATTCTCCGACACGGAGTTTCCCCGACACGGAGTTTCTCCGACACGGAGTTTCCTCAACACGGTGTTTCTACAACACGGAGTTTCTCCAACAAAGAGTGTCTGCAATAAGGAGTTTCTCCAACAAAGAGTTTCTCCAAAACGGAGTTTCTCCAACACCGAGTTTCTCCAACATGGAAAATCTCCAACACGAAGTTTCTCCAACACTGAGTTTCTTCAACACGGAGTTTCTCCAACACAGAGTTTCTCCCACACGAAGTTTCTTCAACACGGAGTTTCTAAAACACGAAGTTTCTATCTACAACACGGAGTTTCTACAACACAGTGTTTCTCCAACGCGGAGTTTCTCCAACACGGAGTTTCTCCAACACGGAGATTCTCCAACACGGAGTTTCTCCAACAAGGAATTCCTCCAACAAGGAGTTTCTTTAACACAGGGTTTCTCCAACACGGAATTTCTCCAACACGGAGTTTCTCCAACACGGAGTTTCTACAACACGGAGTTTCTCCAACAAGGCGTTTCTCCAACAAGGAGTTTCTCTAACACGGAGTTTCCCCAACTCGGAGTTTCTCCGACACGGAGTTTCTCCGACCCGGAGTTTCTACGACACAAAATTTCTCCAACACGGAGTTTCTCCAACACGGATTTTCTCCAACGCGGAGTTTCTCCAACAAGGACTTTCTCCAACAAGGCATTTCTCCAACACGGAGTTTCCCCAACACAGAGTTTCTCCAACACGGAGTTTCTCAAAACACGGAGTTTCTCAAAAACGGAGTTTACACAACAGAGTTTCTCCAACACGGAGATTCTCCAACACGAAATTCCTCCTAAAGGTAGTTTCTCCAACACGGAGTTTCTCCAACAAGGACTTTCTACGACAAGGCGTTTCTCCAACACGGAGTTTCTCCAACACGGAGTTTCCCCAACACGGAGTTTCTCCAGCACGGAGTTTCTCCAACACGGAGTTTCTCCAACACGGAGTTTCCCCAACACGAAGTTTCCCCAACACGAAATTTCTCCAACACGTAGTTTCCCAAACACGGAGTTTCTCCAACACGGAGTTTCTGCAAAACGGAGTTTCTCCAACACGGAGTTTCTCCAACAAGGAGTTTCACCAACATGAAGTTTCTCCAACACGGAGTTTCTCCAACACGAATTTTCTCCAACACAGAGTTTCTCCAACACGGAGTTTCTCCAACAAGGAGTTTTTCCAACAAGGAGTTTCACCAACACGTAGTTTCAACAAAACGGAGTTTCTCATACAGGGAGTTTCTCCAACACGAGCTTCTCCGACACGGAGTTTCTCCAACACGGAGTGTCTCCGACACGGAGTTTCTCCGACCCGAAGTTTCTACGACACAGAATTTCTTCAACACGGAGTTTCTCCAACACGGAGTTTCTCGAACACGGAGTTTCTCCAACACAGAGTTTCTTCAACGCGGTGTTTCTCCAACACGGAGTTTCTCCGACAGGGAATTTCTCCGACACGGAGTTTCTCCGACACAGAGTTTCTCCAATAAGGCGTTTCTGCAACGCGGAGCTTCTCCAGCACGGACTTTCTCAAACACGGAGTTTCTCCAACACGGAATTTCTCCAGCATGGAGTTTCTCCAACACGAAGTTTCTCCAACACGGAGTGTCTCCGACACGGAGTTTCTCCGACACGGAGTTTCTACGACACGGAATTTCTCCAACACGGAGTTTCTCGAGCACGGAGTTACTCCAACACGGAGTTTCTTCAACGCGGAGTTTCTCAAACACGGAGTTTCTCCGACAGGGATTTTCTCCGACACGGAGTTTCTCCGACACAGAGTTTCTCCGACACGGAGTTTCTCCAACACGGAGTTTCTACAACACGTGTTTCACCAACACGGAGTTTCTCCAACACAGATTTCTCCAATAAGGCGTTTCTGCAACGCGGAGCTTCTCCAGCACGGAGTTTCTCCAACACGGAGTTACTCCAGCATGGAGTTTCTCCAACACGGAGTTTCTTCAACACGAAGTTTCTCCAACACGGAGTTTCAACAACACTGAGTTTCTTCAATTCGGAGTTTCCCCAACACAGAGTTTCTCCAACAAGAATTTTCTCCAACATGGAGTTTCTCCAACACGAATTTTCTCCAACAAGGAGTTTCTCCAACAAAGAGTTTCACCAACACGAAGTTTCTCCAACAGGGAGTTTCTCCAACACGAAGTTTCTCCGACACGGAGTTTCTCCGACACGGACTTTCTCCAACACGGAGTTTCTCCAACACGGAGTTTCTCCAACACGGAGTTTCCCCAACACGAAGTTTCCCCAACACGAAATTTCTCCAACACGTAGTTTCCCAAACACGGAGTTTCTCCAACACGGAGTTTCTGCAAAACGGAGTTTCTCCAACACGGAGTTTCTCCAACAAGGAGTTTCACCAACGTGAAGTTTCTCCAACACGGAGTTTCTCCAACACGAATTTTCTCCAACACAGAGTTTCTCCAACACGGAGTTCTCCAACAAGGAGTTTTTCCAACAAGGAGTTTCACCAACACGTAGTTTCAACAAAACAGAGTTTCTCAAACAGGGAGTTTCTCCAACACGAGCTTCTCCGACACGGAGTTTCTCCAACACGGAGTGTCTCCGACACGGAGTTTCTCCGACCCGAAGTTTCTACGACACGGAATTTCTCCAACACGGAGTTTCTCCAACACGGAGTTTCTCGAACACGGAGTTACTCGAACACAGAGTTTCTTCAACGCGGTGTTTCTCCAAAACGGAGTTTCTCCAACACGGAGTTTCTCCAACACGAAAATTCTCCAACACGAAGTTTATCCAACACAGTTTCTCCAGCACAGAGTTTCTCCATCACGAAATTTCTTCAAAACGGAGTTTCTCCAACACGAAATTTTTCAACACGGAGTTTCTCTAACAAAGACTTTCTGCAACAAGGAGTTTCTCCAACACGGAGTTTCTCCAACTCGGAGTTTCTCCAAGACAGAGTTTCTCCAATACGGAGATTCTCCAACACGGAGTTTCTCCAAAACGATGATTCTACAACACGGAGTTTCTCCAACACGAAGTTTCTCCAGCACAGAGTTTCTACAACACGGAGTTTCTCCAACAATGTGTTTCTCCAACAAGGAATTTCTCTAACACGGAGTTTCTCCAACTCGGAGTTTCTCCGACCCGGAGTTTGTACGACACGGAATATCTCCAACACGGAGTTACTCCAACACGGAGTTTCTCCACCACGGAGTTTCTCCAACACGGAGTTTCTCCGACAGGGAGATTCTCCGACACGGAGTTTCCCCGACACGGAGTTTCTCCGACACGGAGTTTCCTCAACACGGTGTTTCTACAACACGGAGTTTCTCCAACAAAGAGTGTCTGCAATAAGGAGTTTCTCCAACAAAGAGTTTCTCCAAAACGGAGTTTCTCCAACACCGAGTTTCTCCAACATGGAAAATCTCCAACACGAAGTTTCTCCAACACTGAGTTTCTTCAACACGGAGTTTCTCCAACACAGAGTTTCTCCCACACGAAGTTTCTTCAACACGGAGTTTCTAAAACACGAAGTTTCTATCTACAACACGGAGTTTCTACAACACAGTGTTTCTCCAACACGGAGTTTCTCCAACACGGAGTTTCTCCAACACGGAGATTCTCCAACACGGAGTTTCTCCAACAAGGAGTTCCTCCAACAAGGAGTTTTCCAACACAGGGTTTCTCCAACACGGAATTTCTCCAACACGGAGTTTCTCCAACACGGAGTTTCTACAACACGGAGTTTCTCCAACAAGGCGTTTCTCCAACAAGGAGTTTCTCTAACACGGAGTTTCCCCAACTCGGAGTTTCTCCGACACGGAGTTTCTCCGACCCGGAGTTTCTACGACACGAAATTTCTCCAACACGGAGTTTCTCCAACACGGATTTTCTCCAACGCGGAGTTTCTCCAACAAGGACTTTCTCCCACAAGGCATTTCTCCAACACGGAGTTCCTCCTACACGGAGTTTCCCCAACACGGAGTTTCTCCAGCACGGAGTTTCTCCAACACGGAGTTTCTCCAACACGGAGTTTCCCCAACACGAAGTTTCCCCAACACGAAATTTCTCCAACACGGAGTTTCCCCAACACAGAGTTTCTCCAACACGGAGTTTCTCAAAAGAAGGAGTTTCTCAAAAACGGAGTTTACACAACAAAGAGTTTCTCCAACACGGAGATTCTCCAACACGAAATTCCTCCTAAAGGTAGTTTCTCCAACACGGAGTTTCTCCAACAAGGACTTTCTACGACAAGGCGTTTCTCCAACACGGAGTTTCTCCAACACGGAGTTTCCCCAACACGGAGTTTCTCCAACACGGAGTTTCTCCAACACGGAGTTTCTCCAACACGGAGTTTCCCCAACACGAAGTTTCCCCAACACGAAATTTCTCCAACACGGAGTTTCTCCAACACGGATTTTCTCCAACGCGGAGTTTCTCCAACAAGGACTTTCTCCCACAAGGCATTTCTCCAACACGGAGTTTCACCAACATGAAGTTTCTCCAACACGGAGTTTCTCCAACACGAATTTTCTCCAACACAGAGTTTCTCCAACACGGAGTTTCTCCAACAAGGAGTTTTTCCAACAAGGAGTTTCACCAACACGTAGTTTCAACAAAACGGAGTTTCTCATACAGGGAGTTTCTCCAACACGAGCTTCTCCGACACGGAGTTTCTCCAACACGGAGTGTCTCCGACACGGAGTTTCTCCGACCCGAAGTTTCTACGACACGGAATTTCTCCAACACGGAGTTTCTCCAACACGGAGTTTCTCCAACAAAGAGTGTCTGCAATAAGGAGTTTCTCCAACAAAGAGTTTCTCCAAAACGGAGTTTCTCCAACACCGAGTTTCTCCAACATGGAAAATCTCCAACACGAAGTTTCTCCAACACTGAGTTTCTTCAACACGGAGTTTCTCCAACACAGAGTTTCTCCCACACGAAGTTTCTTCAACACGGAGTTTCTAAAACACGAAGTTTCTATCTACAACACGGAGTTTCTACAACACAGTGTTTCTCCAACACGGAGTTTCTCCAACACGGAGTTTCTCCAACACGGAGATTCTCCAACACAGAGTTTCTCCAACAAGGAGTTCCTCCAACAAGGAGTTTTCCAACACAGGGTTTCTCCAACACGGAATTTCTCCAACACGGAGTTTCTCCAACACGGAGTTTCTACAACACGGAGTTTCTCCAACAAGGCGTTTCTCCAACAAGGAGTTTCTCTAACACGGAGTTTCCCCAACTCGGAGTTTCTCCGACACGGAGTTTCTCCGACCCGGAGTTTCTACGACACGAAATTTCTCCAACACGGATAGTTTCTCCAACGCGGAGTTTCTCCAACAAGGACTTTCTCCCACAAGGCATTTCTCCAACACGGAGTTCCTCCTACACGGAGTTTCCCCAACACGGAGTTTCTCCAGCACGGAGTTTCTCCAACACGGAGTTTCTCCAACACGGAGTTTCCCCAACACGAAGTTTCCCCAACACGAAATTTCTCCAACACGGAGTTTCCCCAACACAGAGTTTCTCCAACACGGAGTTTCTCAAAAGAAGGAGTTTCTCAAAAACGGAGTTTACACAACAAAGAGTTTCTCCAACACGGAGATTCTCCAACACGAAATTCCTCCTAAAGGTAGTTTCTCCAACACGGAGTTTCTCCAACAAGGACTTTCTACGACAAGGCGTTTCTCCAACACGGAGTTTCTCCAACACGGAGTTTCCCCAACACGGAGTTTCTCCAACACGGAGTTTCTCCAACACGGAGTTTCTCCAACACGGAGTTTCCCCAACACGAAGTTTCCCCAACACGAAATTTCTCCAACACGTAGTTTCCCAAACACGGAGTTTCTCCAACACGGAGTTTCTGCAAAACGGAGTTTCTCCAACACGGAGTTTCTCCAACAAGGAGTTTCACCAACGTGAAGTTTCTCCAACACGGAGTTTCTCCAACACGAATTTTCTCCAACACAGAGTTTCTCCAACACGGAGTTCTCCAACAAGGAGTTTTTCCAACAAGGAGTTTCACCAACACGTAGTTTCAACAAAACAGAGTTTCTCAAACAGGGAGTTTCTCCAACACGAGCTTCTCCGACACGGAGTTTCTCCAACACGGAGTGTCTCCGACACGGAGTTTCTCCGACCCGAAGTTTCTACGACACGGAATTTCTCCAACACGGAGTTTCTCCAACACGGAGTTTCTCGAACACGGAGTTACTCGAACACAGAGTTTCTTCAACGCGGTGTTTCTCCAAAACGGAGTTTCTCCAACACGGAGTTTCTCCAACACGAAAATTCTCCAACACGAAGTTTATCCAACACAGTTTCTCCAGCACAGAGTTTCTCCATCACGAAATTTCTTCAAAACGGAGTTTCTCCAACACGAAGTTTTTCAACACGGAGTTTCTAGAACACTGTGTTTCTCCAACACGGAGTTTCTCCAACACGGAGTTTCTCTAACAAAGACTTTCTGCAACAAGGAGTTTCTCCAACACGGAGTTTCTTCAACTCGGAGTTTCTCCAAGACAGAGTTTCTCCAATACGGAGATTCTCCAACACGGAGCTTCTCCAAAACGATGATTCTACAACACGGAGTTTCTCCAACACGAAGTTTCTCCAGCACAGAGTTTCTACAACACGGAGTTTCTCCAACAATGTGTTTCTCCAACAAGGAATTTCTCTAACACGGAGTTTCTCCAACTCGGAGTTTCTCCGACCCGGAGTTTCTACGACACGGAATATCTCCAACACGGAGTTACTCCAACACGGAGTTTCTCCACCACGGAGTTTCTCCAACACGGAGTTTCTCCGACAGGGAGATTCTCCGACACGGAGTTTCCCCGACACGGAGTTTCTCCGACACGGAGTTTCCTCAACACGGTGTTTCTACAACACGGAGTTTCTCCAACAAAGAGTGTCTGCAATAAGGAGTTTCTCCAACAAAGAGTTTCTCCAAAACGGAGTTTCTCCAACACCGAGTTTCTCCAACATGGAAAATCTCCAACACGAAGTTTCTCCAACACTGAGTTTCTTCAACACGGAGTTTCTCCAACACAGAGTTTCTCCCACACGAAGTTTCTTCAACACGGAGTTTCTAAAACACGAAGTTTCTATCTACAACACGGAGTTTCTACAACACAGTGTTTCTCCAACGCGGAGTTTCTCCAACACGGAGTTTCTCCAACACGGAGATTCTCCAACACGGAGTTTCTCCAACAAGGAATTCCTCCAACAAGGAGTTTCTTTAACACAGGGTTTCTCCAACACGGAATTTCTCCAACACGGAGTTTCTCCAACACGGAGTTTCTACAACACGGAGTTTCTCCAACAAGGCGTTTCTCCAACAAGGAGTTTCTCTAACACGGAGTTTCCCCAACTCGGAGTTTCTCCGACACGGAGTTTCTCCGACCCGGAGTTTCTACGACACAAAATTTCTCCAACACGGAGTTTCTCCAACACGGATTTTCTCCAACGCGGAGTTTCTCCAACAAGGACTTTCTCCAACAAGGCATTTCTCCAACACGGAGTTTCCCCAACACAGAGTTTCTCCAACACGGAGTTTCTCAAAACACGGAGTTTCTCAAAAACGGAGTTTACACAACAGAGTTTCTCCAACACGGAGATTCTCCAACACGAAATTCCTCCTAAAGGTAGTTTCTCCAACACGGAGTTTCTCCAACAAGGACTTTCTACGACAAGGCGTTTCTCCAACACGGAGTTTCTCCAACACGGAGTTTCCCCAACACGGAGTTTCTCCAGCACGGAGTTTCTCCAACACGGAGTTTCTCCAACACGGAGTTTCTCCAACACGGAGTTTCCCCAACACGAAGTTTCCCCAACACGAAATTTCTCCAACACGTAGTTTCCCAAACACGGAGTTTCTCCAACACGGAGTTTCTGCAAAACGGAGTTTCTCCAACACGGAGTTTCTCCAACAAGGAGTTTCACCAACATGAAGTTTCTCCAACACGGAGTTTCTCCAACACGAATTTTCTCCAACACAGAGTTTCTCCAACACGGAGTTTCTCCAACAAGGAGTTTTTCCAACAAGGAGTTTCACCAACACGTAGTTTCAACAAAACGGAGTTTCTCATACAGGGAGTTTCTCCAACACGAGCTTCTCCGACACGGAGTTTCTCCAACACGGAGTGTCTCCGACACGGAGTTTCTCCGACCCGAAGTTTCTACGACACAGAATTTCTTCAACACGGAGTTTCTCCAACACGGAGTTTCTCGAACACGGAGTTACTCGAACACAGAGTTTCTTCAACGCGGTGTTTCTCCAACACGGAGTTTCTCCGACAGGGAATTTCTCCGACACGGAGTTTCTCCGACACAGAGTTTCTCCAATAAGGCGTTTCTGCAACGCGGAGCTTCTCCAGCACGGACTTTCTCAAACACGGAGTTTCTCCAACACGGAATTTCTCCAGCATGGAGTTTCTCCAACACGAAGTTTCTCCAACACGGAGTGTCTCCGACACGGAGTTTCTCCGACCCGGAGTTTCTACGACACGGAATTTCTCCAACACGGAGTTTCTCGAGCACGGAGTTACTCCAACACGGAGTTTCTTCAACGCGGAGTTTCTCAAACACGGAGTTTCTCCGACAGGGATTTTCTCCGACACGGAGTTTCTCCGACACAGAGTTTCTCCGACACGGAGTTTCTCCAACACGGAGTTTCTACAACACGTGTTTCACCAACACGGAGTTTCTCCAACACAGAGTTTCTCCAATAAGGCGTTTCTGCAACGCGGAGCTTCTCCAGCACGGAGTTTCTCCAACACGGAGTTACTCCAGCATGGAGTTTCTCCAACACGGAGTTTCTTCAACACGAAGTTTCTCCAACACGGAGTTTCAACAACACTGAGTTTCTTCAATTCGGAGTTTCCCCAACACAGAGTTTCTCCAACAAGAATTTTCTCCAACATGGAGTTTCTCCAACACGAATTTTCTCCAACAAGGAGTTTCTCCAACAAAGAGTTTCACCAACACGAAGTTTCTCCAACAGGGAGTTTCTCCAACACGAAGTTTCTCCGACACGGAGTTTCTCCGACACGGACTTTCTCCAACACGGAGTTTATCCAACACGGAGTTTATCCAAAACGGATTTCTCCAACACGGAGTTTCTGCAACACGGAGTTTCTCCAACACGGAGTTTCTACAACACGGAGTTTCTCCAACACGAAGTGTCTCCAACACAGAGTTTCTACAACACCGTGTTTCTACAACACAGAGTTTCTAGGACACGGAGATTCTCCCACACGGAGTTTATCCAACACAGAGTTTCTCCTACACGGAGTTTCTCCAACACGGAGTTTCTCCCACAAGGAGTTCCTCCAACAAGGAGTTTCTCCAACACGGAGTTTCTCGATCACGGTGTGTCTCCAACACGGAATTTCTCCAACACGGAGTTTCTCCAACAAGGAGTTTCTCCAACAAAGCGATACTTCAACAAGGAGTTTCTCCAACACGGAGTTTCTCCAACATGTAGTTCCCCAACACGAAGTTTCTCCAACACGGAGTTTCTCCAACACGGAGTTTCTCCGACACGGAGTTTCTCCAACAAGGAGTTTCTCCAACACGGAGTTTCCCCAACACGAAGTTTCTCCAACACGGAGTTTCCCCAACACGGAGTTTTCCCAACAAGGAGTTTCTCCAAAACGAAGTTTCTCCAACACGGAGTTTCTCCAACACGGAAATTCTCCAACACGAAGTTCTCCAACACGGAATTTCTCCAACACGGATTTTCCCCAACACGGAGTTTCTCCAACAAGGAGTTTCTCCTACATGGAGTTTCTTCAATACGGAATTTCTCCAAGACGGAGTTTCTCCAACAAAGAATTTCTCCAACAAAGTGTTTCTCCGACAAGGAGTTTCTCCAACACAGTTTCTCGAACACCGAGTTTCTCCGACACGGAGTTTCCGAAACACGGAGTTTCTCCAACACGGAGTTTCCCCAACACGGAGTTTCCCCAACACAGAGTTTCTCCAACACGAATTTTCTCCAACACGGAGTTTCTCCAACACGGAGTGTCTCCAACAAGGAGTTTCACCAACAAGAAGTTTCTCCAACACGGAGTTTCTCCGACACGGAGTTTCTCCAACACGAGTTTCTACAACACGGAGCTTCTCCAACACAGAGTTTCTCCAACACTGAGTTTCTTCAACACGGAGTTTCTCCAACACGGAGTTTCTCCCACACGAAGTTTCTCCAACACGGAGTTTCTAAAACAAGGAGTTTCTATCTACAACACGGAGTTTCTACAACACAGTGTTTCTCCAACACGGAGTTTCTCCAACACGGAGTTTCTCCAACACGGAGATTCTCACACACGGAGTTTCTCCAACAAGGAGTTCCTCCAACACGGAGTTTCTCCAACACGGAGTTTCTACAACACGGATTTTCTACAACACGGAGTTTCTCAAACACGCAGTTTCTCCAACACGGAGTTTCCCCAACACGAAGTTTCCGAAATACGAAGTTACTCCAACACATAGGTTCCCCAACACGGAGTTTCTCTAACACAGAGTTTCTCCGACACGGAGTTTCTCCAACACGGAGTTTCTACAACACGTGTTTCACCAACACGGAGTTTCTCCAACACAGAGTTTCTCAAATAAGGCGTTTCTGCAACGCGGAGCTTCTCCAGCACGGAGTTTCTCAAACACGGAGTTTCTCCAACACGGAGTTTCTCCAACACGGAGTTTCTCCAGCATGGAGTTTCTCCAACACGGAGTTTCTCCAACACGAAGTTTCTCCAACACGGAGTTTCTACAACACTGAGTTTCTTCAATTCGGAGTTTCCCCAACACAGAGTTTCTCCATCATGGAGTTTCTCCAACACGAATTTTCTCCAACAAGGAGTTTCACCAACACGAAGTTTCTCCAACAGGGAGTTTCTCCAACACGAAGTTTCTCCGACACGGAGTTTCTCCAACAACAAGTTTCTCCGACACGGAGTTTCTCCGACACGGACTTTCTCCAACACGGAGTTTATCCAACACGGAGTTTATCCAAAACGAATTTCTCCAACACGGAGTTTCTGCAACACGGAGTTACTCCAACACGGAGTTACTACAACACGGAGTTTCTCCAACACGAAGTTTCTCCAACACAGAGTTTCTACAACGCCGTGTTTCTACAACACGGAGTTTCTAGGACACGGAGTTTCTCCAACACGGAGTTTCTCCAACACAGAGTTTCTCCTGCACGGAGTTTCTCCAACACGGAGTTTCTCCAACAAGGAGTTCCTCCAACAAGGAGTTTCTCCAACACGGAGTTTCTCGAACACGGAGTATCTCCAACACGAAATGTCTCCAACAAAGAGATTCTTCAACAAGGAGTTTCTCCAACACAGAGTTTCTCCAGCACGTAGTTTCCCCAACACGAAGTTTCACCAAC
>JARKHS020013467.1:0-27446 GCA_030143305.2 Amblyomma americanum
TATTTTCCACCGATGTAGGAGACCCCCTACTCCCCATCCCCGGCACGCAGGCCTGGAGAACGGGGGCCGGGGTCTCCGCGACTAAAGACAGGCGAAGCGACAGTGTTTCTTCGCGGCTTTAGCCGCCAGGCGGATGGCTTGCTGCTGGTGGGCGAGGGACTCGCTTCGCAGCATCAGTTCCCAGGCTTCTCTACTTCTTATGTTCTCCTTGGCGCCCGGGGAACCAGGGCATTGCCAGATTATGTGGTCTAAAGTACCCCTCTCTCCACATGTCGCGCATTTATCGTCGGCTCTTTCCTCCACTTGCGTGTGGTAGAGCCAGACGGGGTTCGGGAAGTTCCCAGCTTGCAGGCGCCGCCATGCGACTGCCTCCCTGTTTGTTAGCGCTCGGTCCGGTGGTGGCAGGGACCGTCTACCAAGTCTATAGTGCTCTATGATCTCTTTGTATGTCTGCAGCCTCTCGTCCATCCCTTCGCAACCAGGCGGCTCTGCGGCTGCCCGGAAGTAGAGTGCTCGGGCTAGCTCGTGCGCCGCCTCGTTGCCGGGGACGGATTCGTGCGCGGGGGTCCAAATTATTCGAACTCGTCTATCGAGTTTTCCCTTTTCCAAGATTTTGACTGCCTCCTTCGAGACCCTCCCTTTTCCAAAGTTCCAGACTGCTGTTTTGCTGTCGCTAATGATCGTACTGGCTTCCGTGCCAACGCAAGCGAGCGCTATTGCAACTTCTTCGGCCGTGTCTATGTTTCGACTTCTAACGGAAGCGGCGGCGACGGGTACGCCGCGGCCGTCAACGACCGCAGCCACCGCCGCCCCCAACTTTCCGCTAGCCGCGTCCACGTAGGCGACTCCTTTCGGCCCTATTTTGTCCGCGTTTTTTGCGAGAGTCTCGGCCCTCTTCCGTCTCCTCTCCCCGTTGTATGTGGGGTGCATGTTTTTAGGTAGCGGGGGCACTGTTATGTGTTCGCGGCATCCTCGTGGAATGTCCGCGTGTTGGCATGTCCCCCTGTCTGACTGCAGCCCCACCCAGCCAAGGATGGTTCTGCCCGTGGTAGATTTGCTTAATCTTTCCAGTTGTGCCATGCGCACAGCCTCCGCTAGCTCCGTCCAATTATTGTGCACACCCATTTCGAGGAGGCGTTCAGTAGAGGTCGAGATGGGGAGTCCCAGAGCCCTCTTCACGCATCGTCTGATGAGTGCGTCTATTTTCTGCTTTTCGTCCGATCTGATGTTTAGGAATGGTGTGGCGTAGCATATGCGGCTAGTGATGTAAGCCTGCATTAGTTTCAGGAGGCTTCGTTCTTTAAGGCCTCGACCCTTGAGTGCGATTCTCCTGAACAGACCCATGACTTGCGTGGCGTACGCACTCAATTTCTTTATCGTTGTATCATTGTACCCGTCCGCTTGTAGAAATAGCCCCAGGATCCTAATCTGCTCGACTTTTGGCACTGTTTGGCCATCTACTGTTATGTTGATGTTTATCTGGCGTTTGTGCCTGAGCGCCTTCGGATTGTAGATAAAGAGCTCCGATTTTTGGGGAGCGCACGAGAGGCCCCTTTCAGCCGCATAGGACACTACGGTGTCTGCTGCCGTTTGTAAGCGCTCCTCGATGTTCGCGTCGCTGCCCTGGGTGACCCATAGGTTGACGTCGTCCGCGTACATGCTGAATTTCAAGTTTTCCACTTTTCTCAATTCTGCCGGGAGATTTCGCATGGCAACATTAAAGAGGAATGGGGACAGCACTGAACCCTGCGGCGTACCCCTACTACCTAGTTTGACGGTTGGGGATTCAATGTCCTGAAACCTTATTTTTATCGTTCTACCCGACAGGAAGTCCTTTATGTAGCCGTACGTTTTGTTTCCGACCCCCAGCTCTCCGAGGCCAGAGAGGATTGCCGCGTGTTTTACGTTATCGAAGGCCTTCGTCAGGTCGAGACCTAATATTACCCTCGCGTCCTTGGTGCTATTTTCTATGATGTCGTGTCTCAAGCGGAGCATTACATCTTGTGTGCACAGGCCGGGTCGGAACCCTACCATTTCGTGCGGCCACAGATCGTTGAGCTCCATGAAACGCGTTAGGCGCGTTTGGACTACCCGTTCCATCAATTTCCCAATACAGGATGTTAGAGAGATTGGCCGTAAGTTTTCTAGCTTAGGGGGTTTGCCCGGCTTCGGTATTAAAATCACGTTTGCCGTCTTCCACTGTTGTGGGAGGCGGCCTCTGTCCCATACGATGTTCATGTATTTGGTGAGCATGCGGATGGAATTATCGTCCAAGTTTCGGAGGACCTTGTTTGTAATGCCATCTGGACCAGGGGCCGACTTTGTTTTTAGGCCTAATATTTCGGCGCGAACCTCCGCTTCCGTGATCGGCGCGTCTAGGGCCTCGTTTGGGGGTCCTTCGTACTCCGGCAGGAGTGAGGTTTTTGTATCTCCTATGTACATATTAATTAATTTTGCCATGAGTTCTCTGTCCGAGCCCTCAAACGTGTGCCTGGCTTTCGTAAGTCTTATGCCCGATTGGGTTTTCGAATTATCAGGGTCAAGCAGGTGTCTGAGTAAACTCCACGTATTAGCTAGACTCATGTTCCCTTCCATCTCGTCACATCTATTGCACCAATTTTGTTCGCAGAGTTTTGCTGCGTAATCCTCAATCTCTTTGTTGTGCCTTGCTATCCTTCTTCTAAGGTTCCTGTTCCATCTTTGTGACCGGAGGCGTTTCTCCATGCCGCATTTCGCTTCCCACATGTGAAGGAGTTTGCTATCAACCGTCGCTGGCGCATCGTCTTCTCGCAGGGTCGTGGTCGCCCTCTCGACTTGTTGCTTAAGTTCCTCCGCCCATTGCTCTATGTTTTGGATATCGCCTTCCGATTCACCATTTTCTCTAATTTGCCTGAACATGTCCCAATCAGTGATCTTGGGTTTTTTGAGGCGACGTGTTTTGACGCCCTTGCTGAGGGTGAGAGCCAGAATAAAGTGGTCGCTGCCTAAATTTTGAGCCGTGTTTTCCCAGGCCGCGTCTCTCGTGTTTTTCCCAAGGGTGAGATCCGGGGTGGTGTCTGCACAGACGCTGTTTCCCACTCTGGACGGGCAGTTAGGGTCCGTCAGGAGGGTGAGGCCAAGTTCGTGTATGTCCTCCCATAGTTGTCTGCCCTTGGGATCGTGTCTATTGTAGCCCCATTCTTGGTGGGCGGCATTGAAGTCCCCTAAGATTATGAGTGTGTTGTTTCCAGCTGCTCTAATCGCCTTGCGGAAGAGGGCGCGGAAACGTGCCTTTCTTTGCTGGGGGGTGCTGTACACGTTTAAGATGAAGAGACTAGCCTTGTCTTTGCGACCGGTGATAATTTCTACTAATACGGCTTCGATATCCCGTGAGTTGACCTCATGCTCGACTACCGCTATATGTCTTTTAACTAGCGTGGAGACGCGAGATTTTTCTCCTCGGTCACTGTGGAACGCTTGATATCCCGATAATTTTGGTGGTCCCTTTCCCGTTTCCTGAAGGGCTATAGCTAAAGGTTTTTCTTCAATCTGCTCTAAGTGCTGCTGCAAGAGCGCTCGCTTGCGTTGGAAACCGCGGCAGTTCCACTGCCACACCAGAGTGTTTTCATTTTTGCTGCGCCTGTCCATTTTGCTGTATTTGAGTAACCGTCTTTCCTAATGTAGTTAGCCTCTCGTTGAAGGCGTTCTGCACGGCAGTGAATTGCGCGAGTTGCGTCTGTATTTGATTCATTGCACCCATTAGTTGGGTGAGGAGGGTCTCGATTCTTTCGAATCTTGCTTCGTACTGAGCATCTCTAGCCTCTAGTTTCTTTTCTACTCTACTTTCGAGTGCCACCAGCGGGTCCGTCTCATCCCCTTTGCGTTTTTGCGGGGGTGGCCTGATTGTTTCAGTAGTCATTTTCTCCCCTTCGTTGTCCCTCGGCTCGGGGCGCGCGATTACTGCCTTCGCAGGCGGGAGAGAGGGCGTCTGTTTCTGTGCCTGTTTTTGGGGTACCGATTGGTTCCTCGGTGGAGAAGGAGGGGTACTCTTTCCCATTTTTAGGTTTTGGATCTCTGCAGTGAGCGTGCGGAGCATGCTCTTGAGTTCTTGATTCTCTTTTTCTAGCTTTTCGATTCTCTCATCTGCCTCTCTATTTGCCTGGGGACTGCTGGCTGTGAAGCTTACCGATTTTCGATCTCCACTCGAACCGCGTCTGCTTGCAGGTGGCCCCCATGGCGCCTTGGGGTCCCGTGTGAAGCGCCCGGGACTGCTGGCCGTGGAGGAGGAGTCAGCCGAGGTTCTCGAGCTAGAGCGCCTTCGCCCTGAGCTGGATCGGCTCCTGGTACCGGAGCTCGAGCGGCGGCGCATGGAGTTGGCGGTTGCTCTTTCCTCCAGTCTTGGGAAGTCTCCCTCCTTGGCTGTGAAATGGTTGTAGTCCTTGCTATTGGATCTGGATCTTCTTCCCGGTGTTCGGGATTCTTCGTCACCCTTCTTGGCTCTCGAGCGGCCCTCGCGTTCGCCGGCCCGTGGTGTATAGGTCATTTTTTGTTGGTCCTGCTGGTCCAGCTTCCTCTCCCATTGTCTCTTTTTGGAGATATATGGGGCCCTATATATTTCCCGGCAGCGTTTGTCGCCGAGAAGGTGTCCTTTTCCGCAGAGCTGACATTTCGGCTCGCATTGGTGGTCCTCTTTAGGGTTTTCTATGCCGCACCCCCGGCACTTCCTATGCGTCGGGTCCGGGCAGACGTCTTCTCGATGTCCCATGCGGCCGCACGCGAGGCAGACCTCATACTTCTTCTTGTATAAGACGCATCTTTGTGCGAAGGGAGATAGATATACCCAGCGCGGCACCTTCTGATCCTCGAATAGGATCAGTATTGACTTAGAGGCCGCTCCCAGTCTTCGAACGCCAAGTACTGTAGGGTTTTCCTTTCTCCTGCGTATACGCTCCAGGAGCTCTTCATTGGAGTAGTGCAGTGGGACGTCGTGCACAACTCCCTTGCCACAGTCTTCAGGCATGGTGGGGTACGCCGTTACCTCGATCTTTTCGTTGTCGTAAAGGACGGTGCGTAAAATCGAGTATCTTCTTCCACGCTCTTCGCTGGTTGTGGCGATTAGTATGGATTGTTGTTTTACGTTTGCCGAGAAGATGTCGTCCTCAGCGTCCTTAGGCTCGATGCCGGCGGCGCGGGCAATTGATTCTGCGAGCTCGATCATTCCTCCTTTTATAAGGCGGTTGACTCCGCCTCGGGGGCGTATTATTATTTTCTCGGCGTCCTTGGGCATCCGCACTGCTTGTCTTTCCACTGACTTTGCCGCCAGTCTCCTTCCGATGGCGGCCTTATGTCCTGTAGTCTGCCGCTTCTCCCCATCCCCGGTAGCGGCCCGGGTTTCATCTCCGAGGGGCACCACGCGGCCCTTTTTCTTGGTGAACCACGTCCCTGTCTTCAATTCTACAGGGTCGATGGTTTCCCCCTCCACACATTCCATCGAGCTATTCATGTTCCTTTGCGGCAAACGCCGCCGAGAAAGTCTCGCCTCTGCTGGGCCTACGAGTAGGCCGAGCGATTAGGCCTAACAATCCCGCGTGGCCGCCGAGAAATAGGCAGATCGCGTGCCTACCTTCGAGAGTTGCGGTCCCCCTAGACTCCTTGTCACGCTGATAGTTGATTCCAACGATGATTTGTGCACTGACGGTCCAAACTTGGGCTAGAGCGGCCGTGTTCGACGGAGCTCATCGAACATGCGTCCGCTCGCTCCGGCTGCCTGGCGTCCGAATCTGATTCAAACTCAGGGAACTCTTATGACGCCACGGCAACTCTCATGACGTCTCAGAACGGAGTGACGTGAAACGTGACGTAAACGCAGACTCCGTGATTTCTGCGGCTAGCGGTGCGGTGCGCAACCTTCCTTTGCCAGCCTCAGGGATTCGTGGCTCCATGAATTAAGGAAAGTTCCTCCAAGGTGGCGCCTCTTGTCCTAGGAAGTCATCACGCTTGTACTTGCGAGATTGGCCTGTGGCGGCGACACCTGTATTCTGGTTCTTGCTATTTTCTACATTACAAGAGCTTTGTTTACAGTAAGAGTGGCGTTTTTGTGATCAGGAGCTGCTATTCTATCGATACAAGCCAACTTCAATTTCTCCTCAGTGTCCCTTTAAGCACACGACTTAAGAGGGTTCACCAGTGACAGTGCCCATAGGAAATACATGGGAACTACCAGAAGCTGTAGCGTGTCTAAAAATATCTCGATTTTCATGAGGTCTGTGGCAGCGTTTTCTTCTTTAGTGAATGGAGGAAATGTTGCGGACAGATATTATTTTTTAAGCTTCATTTTTTTTTACAAATCAGAGGTAAATATGCAGAAAAATTGCACTTTTAGATATGTCGGTCTTTCATGTCATCTCGTGAAAAAACTAAGTCAAATATTAGAATTTCGTTCGCAACATTTCCTCCCTTTTTCTTTCTTGATTGTGCAAGCCGCAATTTTCATCCATATCGAGCTTAGTGTTTGCGTTTTACAGGCTCTGAAAGTTGTGTATGCCTTTTCAGCGGGGATTTGAAATTCGCGCCAAATTTAACTAGGGCGACATGGCTCCATCTGGCGTCAGAATATTTCGTCGCTACTACACTCTACCACCAACCTCTTGGTTGTCTGTGTTCGTGCGCGCAGGATCTTACTCAGAACTTGGAAGGACTAGAGCTCTTTCTTTCCTTTCTTCTTGCTTGGGCTGAATTCGGAAAGGATTTCTGCTTTTCTTTTTTGCTGGAGCTCTTGGTGCGGAAAGGAAGTGGGATGCAAAGCCACACCCAAAAGCGCCCCCTTTCCCCTCCCGGCAGCCACACAATAAGGCATTGTTAGTGCCAAAACACAGGAAGGAGGCTCCCTATTCAGGACAGTGTGGGAGAACAGAATTGTTCCTTGCCTAGCGCAGGGGCACAGTAACCCAGGTGTCGATACAAGTCAAGAATGCAGCTGCAAATATTCCTAATATGAGGCCCTCGAGCAAATAGCGGCGCTTACATGAACCCAACACGCCTGGTTGTTGAGTTATCGGGCCGAAAACCGCTACTGGTTTCATGTAAATGCGCGCCGAGTCGGGAGTCGACGGGTCGGGTCCAGTAAACTCCGCCGTAGGGGTAGGCGATTCAACTCGACCCTGACCCGATGTGCTTGTAAACGCTGTCGAGTCGAAAAGCAGGATTATTGAGAGGGGAGAAGATAAATGCGAACTTGCTTTTCACGTGTGCCGTCGCGCCTCCGATACAGCGATGACGCGCCTCAATATTGGAGACTGCTGCTGCTTGCTCGACGCTTGGTGTCGCTACAGTTGAACAGGTCTCGAATCGCTAAAATCGAGTTCATGTAAACACGCACTAGTTGAGTTGGATTGACCATGCTCAACCCGGCCCCCGAATCGACCCGACGCTATAGGGGGTTCATGTAAATAGGGCTAATGGCGTCGACTGACTGTCATGACGTAGCGATTGACCTCCTTTTACTGAGGCACTTGCCAATCACCTGCGATTTCACGCTATACTCGCGGACAACTATCTGTGGCAGTGCAACAGCCCACATCAAGGTGAGAAAGGACCGTTCCTTCCTTTTCCTGCTCAGCCTCTGCTGCACTGCAACTGCGACGTCATGAGAACCGGTCGAAGCCAACGTTCGGCTTTGGCTCCAAGCTAGTGAAACCAGAATGTGTCGGATCGGCATCGAAACATCGGTTCTCTAACGAATCTTTGGTCGAGTGTCGCTCTTTTCCCCCAATTCTCCCCCCGACCAGGCATATCTCTGCCAGAATGTTCGCATTATCAGTGCAGGTGCTGTCCGTGTACGCGGGTAAGCGTGGGTGCACCTTGTCTGCAGAAAGGAGCTCGCGGATTTCCGAGCCCCCCACTCCAGAATAGACATCTCCGTGGTGTAAATACAGTGATGTCAAACGTCCATGGCTGGCTGGCGAAATCATCCAGTTTTGCCTCTGAACCGGTTTCGCATGTGTCAAGCATTCCCCAACCGTCTTCATTTTTCCGATTAGATACGCCTTGGTATGCGCCACACCCAGTCTCATCTCCTGAACTACGCTTCCAAAAGTCGCATATTTCAATAAAAGAAACGCTCGGAAGGGGCGCTATATAAATACATATATAAAATATATAATACATAAAAGTATATAAAATATAAAATATATAAAAACCATAAAAATACAGGGCGCATAGCGAGACTTTCCCGGAAGCCATATTAGGTGTGGAATTTTCGCTTTCAAACCCGTGACGTCATGACAATTCAGGTGCGCTGCCGTTTTTGTGTGCAGAAAGAGCGCACGCGGTTGGCGTGGTTGCAGCGCCCATCTTTTCTTCTATTCAACTGCAATTTTTATTATTTTTCAAAATAAACCACTAATAGCAACTTTGTCCACAATAGTTGGAAGTCGCTTGTGCAATGACGAAACTTGCGTTCAAAGTCACCACGAATAGCAACAGGACGATCTCAGTGCTTTTGCAAACCACACATCTCACCCTTTTACCCAAGTTTGATCTGTTCCGTTGTGAAATTATGAGCAGTGGACAGGAAACGAAGTATTTCAGCAGTAATTTAGTCACTGAAGTGACTATCGCCCATAAATAAACTGAAGAATTCGGCGACGCCGATAGCAAGAAACGTACTCGGTGGACATCGAAGAGGAACCTTCAAGATAAGGCGCTAAAAACAACGGCAGCCACCCAGATTAATGTCCAAATAGTTGCGCCTGGCTGCAATCCTTCCAGATAACGCTGATCGCATCTCGCATAATAGTGATATTCCCGCGCGCCAACGGTTTCGTGGCATTACTTCTGTCAAAGAAGCATCGGCCGAATGCTTAAACAAAAAGTAGAGTCAACAACAGCAAAGACAATGCAAAATAAACACTGGAAAGCGCAAACAATGAGCGCAAAAAGCTTTTCACTGAGGTCGCGTCGTCCAATCGGCGTCCACACTCGTACACGGTCACCTGGCTTGTATCGCGAGTGGCGATGAAGGAATACGCGGAATACGGAATAGCCGGCCAAAGTGCGGAAGGGGAGGTGTCCCCAAGGTGTGTCAGAAGATGACTCACACTTATCTGTTCTGGCTAGGCGAAACCAGCACTGCTTCTAACTACAGGCTGTATGCCCCACCCTATCATTGTGAATGTAATTTCGCAGAAAAGATGCGAAGGAGCTTAGGGGGGACCCAAACCAGAAAACGTACTTTTCCGTGTGGCAGCTGAGTGGTGGGTTGCTGGAAAAAGCCTTGCCGATCCGACACATTCTGGTTTCACTAGCTTGGAGCCAGAGGCGAACGTTGTCTTCGACCGGTTCCCATGACGTCGCAGTTGCAGTGCAGCAGAGGCTTAGCGGGAAAAGGAAGGAGACGGACATTTCTCCCCTTGCTGTTGGCTGCTGCACTGCCATATATTTGTCCGCGAGTATGGCGTGAAATCGCAGGTGATTGGCAAGTGCCTCAGTAAAAGGGGGTTAATCGCTACGTCATGACAATCAGTATAAGCCATTAGCCCTGTTTACATGAATCCGATAGCGTCGGGTTGAGCATTGTCAATACTACTCGACCAGTGCGTATTTACATGATCCCGATTTTAGCGATTCGAGGGCGGTTCAACAGCAACACCAAGCTTCGAGCAAGCATGCAGTAGCCTCCAAGATTCACACCATCGCTGTACCGGAGGCGCGACGGCGCGCGAGGAAAGCAAGTTCGCATTTATCCCCTCCCACTAACCCTACTTTTCGTCTCGAGAGCGTTTACAAGCATATCGGGTCAGGGTAGAGTTTTGAATTCCAATGGCAGGTCGAGAGCGCTCTGCCGGATCACAAACGGAGCGCGTAGTTCAGGCGGAGATCACTCCCTCCCATTTTGCCAATGGAATGCATGCGCTCCCGCGGTTGGCGGCGCCCATCGAAGCGCGGCATCTCGCTTCACCAGCGATTCGTCCTTGCCGCCACTATGTCTCTCACGTTCACGGCAAACAGAAGGCGCACGAAGCTTTCGCTTTGTGTGATGATGCTCGCACCACAAAATTCTAGTGATGAAACGCGCCAAATTTTCAGATTGCTTCCTTATTTACAGAGCTGCTAGGCTTAGAGAGTACGCGTCGTCTGACGTCAGAAAGCGCGGGAGGTTCAAACAAGTCAACGCTTTTGGTCTAAAAAGCGGTCGCAAAAAGAATTGACCGCGATGGAATTGACATCCTGTTAAGAAAATGTTTTGCTTTAACTTGTGCGGACGCGAACAAAACGAAAAATAATTACCTTTGGGAGAATTCAATTTTAAAAAAAGTAAAAAAAATACTGCTTGTACGTTGCCCGGATCACCGCGTAGCGACGACAGGAAGGCAGCAGCCGGTCGTGACCGGAAGCAGACGCGGGAAAGTAAAACGTCGCGCGGGGTTCTGGTCAAATCTGCCGATTTCGGTGGAGCAAATATCGCTGCTCCACGGAGCGATCCGGGATCGACGTCTGATCCCGATCTGCCATTGGAACAGACAACTCGCACTCCCATTTTGCCATTGGAATACGATTGCTCAAAACAGAGCAGAAAAACTTGATCCCGATCTGCCATTGGGAGCAGAGTTGCGCGTCCGTTTTCCCTTGCCGCTCCGAACGCCATTCGCCGAGAGGCGATCACATGATTTTCGTGACGTCAAGTGTTCAACTTTCCGCGGGAAAGGTGAATTCACAGGCATAGTGTTGCTGTATATGCCCCCACAGGAACACTACACAGGGGGACAGCCCCTCTTATCTTGAGCACAGTCTGCTTTGTTATCCGACGGGAGGGTATTGTGAAGGCCCCACCCTGACGAGGATGGGGCCAGGGGATCCCCATCTTGAGTGCTATCTGCTTTGTTATCCGACTGAGGGGGTATTGTGAAGCCTCCACAGGGCATATATACAGAAACACTAGTGGATGGATGGATGGATGGACACGGCTGAACCCTTTACATCGGGCGGTGGCTCAAGCCACCTAGCCATGTCTTGTGAAATTTTACTCCTGTCTTGCTTTTAGCCACCAATCAGATAACCTTCGCTTGATTACTTCTAACCTCTTAAAATCCACTTTCCCTTCACTATCCCTAAACCCAAATGCCTTGGGTAAGTCAGCCCCGCTGCTTTCCACTGTAGGGTGAAGCCCTTTACAGTAAAGTATCAAGTGTTCAGACGTTTCCTCCTCCTCTCCGCACGCAATGCACAAAGTGTCTATCTCCTGGTACCTGACTCTATACGTCTTAGTCCGCAAAACTCCAGTCCTGGCCTCAAACAACAAAGAACTTCCCCTACAATTATCATAGATATTTTCTTTGACAATTTCCTGTTTAAAGGTCCGGTATGTTTCTAGTGCCGATTTCGTCAGCATCCCTGTTTTCCACAAAGCTCTATCTGTTCCTTTAACCTTTTTCTTAACCGATAATTGCTGATTTGCCCCCTTACTGCTGTCCAGATATTTGCTTGTCAACTTTCTAGTTCGCTTTCTCCATTTCGTGTAGAGTTGAGTCAACCTGCCCCTTGCGGCGGAGTTGACTGGACTCGACCGGTAGAGTTCCGACTCGGCGCGCGTTTACATGAACCCAGTGCCGGTTTTCGGCAACTCAACAACCAGGCCGTGCTGGGTTCATGTAAGCGCCGCGCTATTGGCTCGAGGGCCGCCTATGTGGAATGTTTGCAGCTGCATTCTTGACTTGTATGGCCAGCTGGGTCACTGCGGCCCTGCGCTGGGGAAGCGACAATGCTGTTCTCCCACACTGTCCTCAATAGGGAGCCTCCTTCCTGTGTTTTGGCACTAACAATGCCTTATTGTGTGGCTGCCCGAGGGAAAAGGGGGGAGGCACTTTTGGGTGTGGCCTTGCATTCCACTTGCATTCCACAAGATCGAGCAAAGAAGAAAAGCAGAAATCCTTTCCGAATACAGCCCAAGAAAGACAAAAAGGAAAGAAAGAGCTCAGGTCCCTCCAAGTTCTGAGTAAGAACCTGCGCGCACGAACAATGACAACCAAGGGGTTGGTGGTAGAGTGTAGTAGCGACAAAATATTCTGACGCCAGATGAAGCTTCGTCGCACGTTAAATTTGGCGCGAATTTCAAATCCTAACAGGAAATACATACACAACTTTCAGAACCTGTAAAACGCAAACACTAAAATACATATAGGCGAAAACTGCGGCTTGCCAATCATGAAAGAAAAAGGGAGGAAATGTTGTGCACGAAATTCTGATATTTGGCTGTTTTTTCACGAGATGGCGTGAAAGACCGACATATCTAAAAGTGCAATTTTTGTGCATATTTACCTCTGATTTGTAAAAAAGATTAAGCTTAATAAATAACACCTGTCCGTAACATTTCCTCTATTCACTAAAGAAGAAAACGCTGCCACAGACCTCATGCAAATCGAACCATTTTTAGACTCGCTACAGCTTCTGAAAGTTCCCATGTATCGCACAGTACTGGGGCTGTAGGATTTCGCCTACATTGAAATGCGGCCGCCGCGGCTGGAATCGAATAACCCGCGCCTTTCGTGTCAGCAACCGAGCGCCATAAGCACTCAGCGTCCGCGGAGGCTTCCTTCTGATTTCATTCTTTGTACATCGACACATGTCTTTCTTTCTATTGCATTTATACGGTGAACTCTTCCTGCATCGGTTATCCTTCGTCCAATGTCGTTTGCTACATCTCCATTTGTGTTGTTTGTCTCGTACTTGCCATTCCTGCCCGTCTATATTCGCGAACATTTCTCTTGCGTTTCTCGAAACTAATTTCGCTCGGGGCTTGCCTTGCTTCAAAAGCGGCTCTGCCCACGTTCCCTAATTCTTCATTTTTATGTTCTGCCTTTACCGTCTGTCAGGGTCTAGAAAGTGATCCCTTGAAGCGAGTATGACTAGCTATCACGGCAGGACGGCCACTTTCGTGAAGGAGCAGCCTCAGCACAGTGAGCTTCGGAGAATCGCCCCTAATATGCAGTCAATCCCGAAGAATGGCTGGAAGGGTTAGCACAAAAACAAAACAAAACACGTAGAGAGCAGAACAAAGTGGATGCAACACAGAGCGTTTAAACGCGATAGCTTCAGGGGTCCCGCATGTCCAGCATCGTTGGACAAAAAAATTGAATATTGGAAGGTAATGGTCCATTCTTCCGATGCGCAGCAAAATCTTTCTTTTAAAATGTTTCCATAGTTCGCATCGAGCAGTTAAGAATTCCTAGGAAAAGCAATGGGGAACGTTTTTGACTACAGCAAAAACTATAATATAAAAAAATGCAAGCATGCCGACGGGAGATCTGCAGATATATTGACTGCTTTATAGTGAAACCTTACAATACATGAAAAAATTGCGTTCATAAACTCTTTCCCGTTGAAAAAATGTTTTTTTTTCATAATAGTTGTGTATGTGGCGTTGGAGTGTCAAGAAAATCAGGATTGGTTAAGGGGGTCATGACGTCGCAACATGACATCGAGCGGGAAATTCAAACACTCCACAACGATACCACAGTAGAACAGTGATGACGTCACTACACAATTACTCATTGGTCTACAGGGCAGTGACGTCAGTCAACCATCATTATTTGGTGCCCCTGAAGAAAGAAAAGAAAGGACTCGAAACGTTATTCCTTGGGTCATGATCCGTGCGCGCCACTCCTCGATTACTGAGGAACGTTCATTCGACTTGGTTAAAGGGAGGCATTGTGGGCCTAATTGTGGTGAATAAAAATTACAAATGAAATGAAATAAAATAAAGAACAGTGTGCGTGTTGGCGAAGTGATATGCAAAGAGGACCCCAGGCAGCTGAAGGGACCCTTTAACGCAATCGCGTCACACCCTTAAGGCGGAGCTTAATAGTGTCACCCGAAGCTTTTTTTTTTTTTCGCTGACCATTCCAGCTAAGAATGCTCTACAAAAAAAATGGAAGCTGTGGAAAACAGCATCGGACATATCGGTGCCACCAGGGAGGGGATAGCGACAGCCCTTCTTTGTGGGGACCGACATTGACAAACGGAGGACACCCGGTGACAAATGGCTGCCGTCTCCTCCTCCTCGAACTGAAGCGGCGGACAAAGCAATGAAAGTAGTCATAGGAATACCCTTGTGTAAACATGCGCGCATCGAGACCCGTTAATACATATTTATTGCTGTATTCCTCTTCAGAAAAAAAAAACTGCCGTGTGATTTCACTGTTAGTCTAAAAGATCAAACTCTCTGAAGTAAAAAAAAAAAAAAAACTCGACAGGAGCGGTTACTGTGAACGTTCCGGGCAACTGCTCCATTTTGGGTAGAGCGTTCGTGTGCTTTTCAGCCGAGATAAAATCGAGGCGAAATTGCGGGCAGCAGTTTTTTTTTCGGTCATTCGTTGCGTCGACGGTGCGTACAATACGTGGATGCATTCTTCGTGCGTGACATACCATTCCTGCCTGTGCAGAGATCCGCCGCGTGCCTCCCCCCCCCCCCCCCCATTGTTCGAAGTGTGTGTTTTTTCATTTGTTTCGCACTACATTAAAAACTTTCAAAGAGACACTAAGTTAAAAATTTAAGTTGACATGTATCGATAGGTTCCCGTTCATGATGATGATGATGATGACGTATCGATAGGTTCCCGTTATAATGAAAACAGGGCTACTTTCACTGAAAACGGAGCTTAAATTCTTAGCCAGCAAAAAGAAAAATGAAATACTGGTACCGCCACCTTCGGTTGTTTTCATAAGCAAACTGCAATAATCTCAAGACCGATTTTAGCCCCACGGGGCCAGAATGCGTCGTCGGTCATAAAATTCGCCCACCGGCTGGAGGAACATTGACGTCATCAGACCGGAGCATTCACATTGGCTGCAAAGAACTGACGCCGCCACACGGAACCACTTCCATTGGCTGGAGAGAAGCATCATCAGACCGTAAGTGGCGTCACTTTCGGTAATGGCATGAACAGCTGCTAATGCTGTCGCATTCCTACACATAATGGAATTAGGTGTCCCTGTGCTTTTTTTTAGTGCCTTACAGAGAAATCACATAACACTATAGACTAGGGCGGGTTAGATATCCTTCAGCCGCTACATCCTTTAACAAGAGCCGGGCCGCCACTTGGAGTCACTTGCAAACTCATTTCCTAACCCGGCTTTGCGGAGCCTCTACTATTCGGGTCAGCACTCAAGCCAGTGTAAGCTGTGCAAAGCCAGAGCTCATCTCAGCCACATGCTCCGGCAATGCTCTCAGGCTCCCTCTGAGGGAAGACGCACACAGTCTCAGACCAATTGGAGTACTTACTCCACAGCTCCAAACCGGAGATTCAGCTGAGGAACGTCCGACTAGCCGAAGCTGCCGCTAGGGTCCAAGGACTCCTGGCTGTCGCCTAGGTGGGGAGGCTAAACCCTTGCCTATTCATCTTTTGGACAAAAACAAAGTTTCACAATTCAAAAATCGAATCCTATCTGGATCTCAGAGGTCAGGCTGCATCACCACTCACTTCCAAACGGTGATCACGTAGCCCTTTTCTTTTCTGGCGTCACGAATTTGAATTGAGTGGAAGATAAAAAATGTATCATTCTTAAATGCAATTTTCGCAATAATAAATGGTTATTTCGCTTCCGTGAAGACTGGGCGGCCACGCATCTCCGGAGAGACGCACTGGCAACCACTTCTGATTTATTGTGGAAGAAGTGGGCGCTGTTGACCCCATTTCTATGTCGTCGCGGGGGCTCTCTGTACGATCTTCACTGACAGATGCTGAGCTGTCAGGTCGATTGTGCGAGCGTCAGACTTCAGGGAGGTCAATCCGCACGCGCTGCCTCACCCTTATCGAAATCGCGCGCGCACGCACGCACGCACGCACGCACGCACGCACACACACACACACACACACACACACACACACACACACACACACACACACACACACACACACACACACACACACACACACACACACACACACACACACACACACACACACACACACACACACACACACACACGCGCGCACACACACACACGCACGCACACACACACACACACACTGTCCAACTCGCTCCCTTTACTTCACGCCAACTCGTTATATTGTAGCAGGCGTTCAGTCCTCTCACCCCACTTTAGGTTATCTTTCAAATAAAAGACGAGAAAAATTGCGAAGAAAGGAGACAACAGAGACGATGACAGACGACTGTGCGACTTACATCTCCCATGTTGTGCCTTTTCTGGGAGTGGCTTCCCCACTTTTCTCTCATATTGAACCAACCAGCCCACGTCAGCCCTCAACCTATCAGGTTGGCTTTTCCGCGTGACGTCCGTGCCCAACTGACGTTAGCGCCGGCCCGGCCATCATTCGAAAGGGCAGGTCGTGCTCGATAGCTGCACGTGGCGTCATCTCGGCGACTCTTCCACTTGACGGAACAGGTCAAACAGTTTTGTAATCACCAGTTTAGTCATTTCCCTTTCGTTCGTTAAGCCGGCATATAACTGGGCTGAGAGGCCGACTGGACCATTCGCAATATGGTGAGCACAAATCAACAGTGCCTTAAACAAAGCTCGCTTTATATGTTCCATGGACTTACAAAGACCGATTTACCGGTCGCTCCTGGAGGCGTTGAAGGGGGCGGGGGGGGGGGGGAAGTCATTAGAACGATGTTTTTCAGTCCTTCCGGAGCCGCCAAATAGGGCTACACGACACATGACAGAATACAAAATTCGCTGAAACATCATACAGTGCCCCTAGTCAGAGAACAGTCGAGGGTGAGCAGACGAGGGGCTCGTTAGGCCTACAGTCAATATGACAACAGTCAATAGAATTAAGGAAAGCACATGAGAATTTTACTTTTTGTGTTGGTGCTTACTAACTGGACTGGGAAGTCGCGTTATTATTTTGGACAGATGTTTTACATAAAGCAGAACAAAAGACATGCCACATGCCATGTGCCACCAGCAGCACCGAAACCACGACCTCCGCAAGTCATGGGCGGTGTTCTGCCAAATGAGCTACGGCGTGGGCGTAGCTCATAATAAAACACTGCACGCGACCTACGGAGGTTGTGGGTTCGGATAGTACCGGCGATATGTCGCATGCCTTTTCTTATACTTTATGTAAAACACCTCTTTTATGTAAAACGATAACGCAACGATTTTTTCAATTCACCCAGAAACAACACAAAAGGCAAAATTCCCCTTTGGTTTCCTTCATTTCAATGACTGAAATTTTTTTAAAGTGGGCTGCGCTGTCTAGCACAAGAAGCTAGCAGCGCAGCCTGCTTTTCAGGAGAAAGACGAGGGTGGCGCGTGCTGAGCCAGGTGTTGGCTGAGCCACGAAGGAGAACGCCGGCCGCCGTCGAGACTGAGAAGCGGAGCACACGCGCCTTTCGCGATGACCGGAAGCAGTGCAAATTACGATAAAAAAAAAAACGAAAAAAAACGGGTGGCGCTGCACACGTGGTCAAACCAGGTCTCAAAGTCTTTGTCACTACCACAAAAAATGGGGAAAAAAGCGCTTGGTAATTACCTAAACAGCCTGAAATGTTTTATTGAGCACACAGTATAAATATGTCTCAACTGTATAGTAATTGTTTAATAACACGAGATAAAGGAGATGTATAAGGATTACTTCTAGCTTGTTTTGTGCTTGGGGCGCAATGCTTACCGTTGCCAACTTCATTAAATTCGTGGCCGTGTTCAAATCATGAATGTAGCCTTTACGTGTTTATCCCGCCACTCTCCTTCTCCCTTCAGGCACGGACTGACGATGATGTGGTGGTGGCTGGTCCCTTCGTTGCAGGCGGACAGCAGGGTGGCGTCCCAGCCGGCAAGAGCGAGAAAATGAAAAGAGAAAGGAAAAGTGCACTGAAAAAAAAAAAAAACAGTGATCGAGAGAGAGGTCCAGCCGAGTGCACACACACGCACGCGCGCATGCACGCACACACCCTGCCGATCCCAGGAGTCAGGCACAAAGCACCTCCAACATGCCAAGCGCCATCTATCGGTGAGTGTGTTCCTCAATTATTTCAAGCAGTTCGTGCGTCGTGACCTTCAAGGCACGAGTTCGACTGAATCGAGGTGCTCCGTGGAGAAGTGTGCTTTCAGCATCAAGGGAAACGAGACCAAGCGAAATAAAACACGAACTGCAAAATGACAGAAAGCTCAGTACTAGGGTAAATTTATTTCACACCGAAGGCGCGAAGACTGTGCTTTAGAAGTCTTATAACCGCGTCTTTATTTTCTTTCTACGAGCCAACAAATTGGTGTTTTTGCGTTGGCATTTAAGTTCTCTTGTTCATGTTTCATTTGACGCTGATTTATAGTACATTATGTTGAGACAAAAAAAAAGACAGGCTTTGGTAGTATCCCCCCCCCCCCCCCCCACATATAATCACATATAAGAGTAGGCTTCTAAACTCATGCATTCACGAATTAGTTGATCGAGTGCTCCGGGTTAACTTCAACCAGCTCGGGTTCCTTAAAGGGGCTGTGAAGGGGGCTCTAATAAACTTGCGGCATGCCTGGGATATTGAAGCACGCCGCTCCACGAATAGTGTCCAACAAGGATTTTTTAATGGCGCTTTGTAGAAGCTGATTTATCTGTAGTTAAAATTTGAATTTCAGCGTCTTCGCGCCTCTCCCTCTCCTCTCGTCACTTTTTGCACGCTGGAAGGTAGGCGCTCCTTCGCCGACCCCCCTCTGGGAGCGGAGCTTCCCGACCCGCCGGAGCTAAGCGGTTTATTGGCCGCGGCCACGGTAGCTGTCTGACGTTTGAAAGAATCTAACCAATGGCCACCTCAAACCTTGTCTACGCAGATGCGGGGGACGGAGGAGGGTGCGAGCATGAAAAAGTCGCCGGGAAGGGCTCGCCAACTTTGACGCGCGATTGTGGGTCCTCTGCTGCGTGTAGAAGAGCATTATTTGGCTCCGGTTTTCATGGCAACACAGTGCAGTGATTAAGTGAGTTAATATGCTCACCTCGGAAGGCGTTTCAGAGTCCCTTTAAAGGACGCGAAGGATAAATTGAGGTCATCCTACGTAGATTAATTACCGCGCTTTAGTGACAAAGAGGTTACTGCCACTGAAACCAAAGCCTTTATAACCCAGGAAAGGCCAAATAAATTAAATACAGATATGCCCGCCATCTGTAATATTCACATGCACACTGCGATGACGTAAATTTTTTTTCGCGCGGTTCCGTGATTATAGACTACAGTGCCATGTACCTCCAGCCAATGACCACGGGGTTAGTCTCGACCGTCATCATAAGCGTCCACGAGTTAGAACATAGGGCCAGTAATAAATGTTCCAATTGCAGTTAACCACAAAATTCTCAACACACACACACACACACATACACACACACACACACACACTGTGGGGCCTGCCCTGCAGCCCCCTGGGTTTGCTTTCTCGCGAGGCACCGTGCAGCAGCAGTCTCACCCCGAGGATGAACGCATTCCCTTGTCAGTTACATTAACTGGCAAGAGACGGTGCCAGCGTCGCTGCGCGGGAGGCTGCTGAAGCGCGAGAGATGGGGTTCTTCGGCTGGGATCGTCGGCGCGAGCGGACGTGTCGCTCGCGGCTCCGCTCTTCGCCGGCGGGGCGAGGAAGCAACGGGGAGACCCGCTCCCGTACTCGACCCGTCCGGCCTTCGGAGTATATATAATATATCCCTTGCCCTAGCGCGGGCGAACATTCGCTCGGAACCTTGCTGGTGAGTCGGACGACCTCGATTCATTAGTGTACCTTGTTGCTAGCTGGCGTTATTGTTGCCGTAGCAATTAATGCCTGTTTGTGTCAGCCAGTGTGTCGTTCCTTTGTTCCCTCAGAGCAAGGCCCGCCGTGGTCGGCGAGCGCTCGGTAGCGTACGCGATCACGGGGTGGGGTTCGGGCGGCTTTGAACCGTGTCAGCCGCGATTGAGTGGGGAGAACGTACTTATCTTCCCCATTCAACCCCACAGCACACACACAATTAGGTACTTTCACTAAACTAACAGTTGAGCCCCGTTGTAAGGAGTTGGTTGGGGCGCTCGGAGAGCAGACATTTTTTCTAGAAGCTCTCTGCTCCTTCGCTGTGCCTCTGGAGTTGCCACTTTAAAGCGGTATGGAGTGTCCATGGCCAACTCCAAGGGCCTTTCCTGGGCGTACGCGCTCGTCATAAAGGCGTCGAAATGGGGCATGCATCTCCATGTTCCTGGTGCTGGCTCGCTTTCCCTTTCGAGCCGAGGGAGAGACTTTCAAGCCGTGAAGAGAAGGGGTTGGGGGCGATGAAAGGACAACTTAAACCCCGAAGAAAAGTTCGGGGAACCTGAAAGAACTTCAAGCCATGAAAAACAATAAGAGTCACCGAGAGCCCCGCAATCCTCCCATTGTTATAAACCGGACCCCTCTTCCGACGCGTACGCGAGCGCCCGTGCGCTGACGCCGATATCTAGCACGGACAGATACCGGCGCCTCGCCTAGGCTCGCTGGCGTCTCCTGCAGTGCGCATGCGCAGACCGGTTTTGGCGTACGCCAAGAGCGCCGACGCTGAGCGCGTACAGATATCTGCGCGCGCGTCGCGCTTTGCGCAGGCGCAGACAGGAGCCGGCGTACGCCCGTGCGCGTAGGCGCTCCACCGGTACGCGTAGGATATGTACATCGAGTTGGGGCTGGAGGGCCCTTGGAGTTCGCCGCGCTCCGTCAGCCTCAACGCCCGGCCCTGCGATGCGGACACACATGGGAGGCTGCTGGTGGCACTGGAGCGCGCCACGCAGGGGGTCCAGCACGCGAGTTTGACCCCGGCTCAGGCGGTTGCATCGGTGCTTGCCCTCCACCTCCCTGTCCCGAACCGGCAGCAACCACCACGTGGCCCTCCTACTGCCCCCCTCCCTGCGGCCATGGCAGCGACGGCGGGCCTTTCTACCACCCACGGGGCCCAGGGGACTGACTCCGGCAGCCCAGCCGCGGTCTCTGACATGGAGAGCGAGGCCATGGACGATTCAACCCATCGTAAGCGCCGTCGGTCGCCTTCTCCCTCGGGGTAACCACCGATGGCGGCCATGGCCGCAACATCCAAGCACGTGGAGCCGCAAAGCGCGATGCAGGAAGTCTCTCCTCCCCGCCTGGCACAGAGACAGCATTCCAGGAAGCCCTCAGCAGCACCCCCACTGTCACGTGTTTCGTGCTTTATGGCTATTGTGTCTTTTTTTTTTTTAGTGGGGTGCGTCGTCAAGGGCAGGTGTTTTCTGGCATGCATGCGAGCCGCAACAAAGGTCGGCGACAGCACATGTTTGTTTATTTGCAACATCACATTAGGTGCTCTGCGCTTTTTTTTTCTAGAAAAAGGGAACGGAGTGGGCGGCAATTGCAATAAAAAGTAACTAGTAACGTGACACCTCACGTTACCAAAAAATGTTAATGTAAGTACGTTACCAGTTACAGTTCCCAAACGGTAACGAGTACGTTACTAAGTTGCCGAAAAAAGTAACGCGTTACCGGCAAAGCCGTTACTTGCAACTCGTTACCACCAACACTGCTGGCAACTTATGGAAAAAATCAAGAATGAAATATTACTTTTTTTTTAAAGATGCATTACAACACCTGTAGAAAATCGCTCTCAACATGACTTGCAGCGCGTCCAGAGTGAACCAACTGATGTTCTCGCTTAATAGATATGCGCCTTCATTCGGAGCACCAAAGATGCGCGATCATTCGGGGTATGCACTGCTCGTTCCACCGGCCTGCTAGGCGCGCAACTTTCGAGCACCGTCAGGTTAGCACTGCTTCGGCAACTGAGCTCCCATCACATCTTGTGGGTTGCAGCTCGTGGTGAGTGCCATGATACTTTAATTGCTTAAATGACTTTTCTAACCAACCTGCGTCGCCGCTCTTTGCGACGCGCACACCTTCCTCGCTCTCAATAAACAGCAGTGTAGCCGTGAAGGGGGGAAGGGGGGTGGACAAAAATTCCCAACCTTCCGTTCTTCTTCAAGGACGAACAAGTGTGAGAACATTTGCACCGTCCTTACCTTTTCCCACCACCTCACACCTTACACTGAGCCCACCTTTATCAGGTGACCACTGACAGTACTTTTTCGAGGGCATCCACTCCTCGGCTGTTACGGTATGAGCCCACCGTGGTGGCTCGGTTATGGCTTTCGGCTGCTGGGCTTCGGGACACGGAGTCGTGTCTAGGCCACGGCGGTTGCATTTCGATGTAGGCAAAATGCAGACGCGTCCGTGTGCTGTGCGATGTCAGTGCATGCTAAAGAATTCCATCTGGGCGAGATTTAATTCGGAGCCCTCCACTACGGCGTCTCTCATATAGCCCCATGTACAGCTCTCAATATACCAGATACTATACCATCTTACTTCATTATTTTATTTCATGAATTCTGCTCACATACCTCTCTTCTCACCATACCGTCACCCATCGCGACCCTGTTTCCTCTCCTCCTCCCCTTTTCAGGGCAGTGTATATATCATGCGGGCCAGATATCAATCTTTCTGGCCGACCTCTTTGCCTTCGTTTCGTTAAATTTATTTACCTATCTACGAATTCTGCTAACTGCCTTTTGGTTGTCGTGGCAGGAGTGGTACAAGATGTAGAAGGATTCAAAATGACGAGGTATGAATTAACATCCTCTCACGCACTCGAAGATATTCCCCGTACTTCGCGTACGACCGTCTTATCAATTCGCGCTAGCTGCGGCTGATATGAGATCAGCGGCCACCAATCCGATGAACACGACTGGAGCGAGAGCGGGCAACGACTTCCTCTTTCGCAATCAGCCCGCGGCTCCTATTCGGTAGATGAGGGTGGGAACACTCGCGAGGGCTCCTGCGCACTCGGTGGTGGGGTTCTAGTGACGTGCGAGGACAGCCCAGACAGCACCTCTTACGAAAGTATTCCAAAGCGTGGTTACGCGGACGAACATTCATATATCTGCATGCTTTGGGGCAGTCCGCGCTTGCTTTTTTTTTTTCGCTGACTTCCTGGCGTTGTTTATAGGAACCGAATAGTAATAAAGACGTTAAAAAATGGCGTTTTGCTGTACAGGAGCACGTACGTACTGATGAGGTCCGGGACTGCGAGAAGCGGAAGCCCTGCCCGAATCCACTGCTTTCAATCCAGTTCTGACAAAGGCGCACCAAGTAGCCTCTGTGTTCTGCCAAGCCCTGTTCTCCTAACTCGCCGTTAGGGTCTACTAGGTCCGGTACGAGCCCCGGCAGAAGAGCAGTCAGCAAATTTATCGCTGTATGCTCATACACAAGCATATACTGCGCAACAAAGCATCGCGCGTGAGCTCCCGCTAAGCGGCTGCAAAAGGCTGAAGTGCTACAGCGCAACACAGAAACAACCGACACGGGGACAAGACACCGCACTCTTACCCTAGTGCAAAGAGGCATTGTTGTTTTATTTATGGACTGCAGAGTAAGATATCCAAATAAAACCAGAAACAAGATCAAGTTGCGCGCGTGTTTACTTACGCAAAAGCTATGAAAGCGACTGCAAAAGAAATGAAACCAAAGGAATCATACTTCCTCTCCTTCTCACGATGTCGCCGTTGAGCGAAAGGGAGAAGCTGCCACTTCCAACGCTGCATTTTTGCGGGGGGCGGGTGGCGAGGGGGAGGGTGCATCGTTACGAAGATAGTGATGCGCTTTGCCTCTTTGACGCTGCCAGGAAGGAAGCCTAACAAGATCCGCCACGGTGGCTGAGATGTCAAAAAGAACCGGAGCCTCCACTGCGGCTTCTTTTATAGACCGCGTGCAACTTCGTAACTGGGTAACTATATATAAGCCCCACATAACGCCGAAGCAGCATAACAATAAGCGTGCGCGCATGATCTCCGGCGGTTCTTGTTACGAGGGAGACAAAGCAACCCGCGTTATTCCGGCTCATTGTGGACCGGTGTCAAGCAGCGGAAAGAGAAGGCTTCCTGTGCATCGAAGCAGCTTGACCAAACGCCGTTTCGTAGAAATGCTAAGCCTTCGGTGCGAAATTGCGTTGTGTTCGCGTGCTGACCACAGGCCACAAACACTGCATATGAAAGCATAACGCGCGAGATCATTCGCTTTCTACATACACGAGTGGGCGAAATATGTAACAGGATAAAAGATGTATGCGTATACGTTCCGAATATATGCCACCTTGGGCTAGCTTGGCCAGATCGAGTTAGACTTTAAAATGCAGTAAAAAGGTAGTGACAAGCAGTTACGTTTAGTATAAGCCTCCACCTAATTAACGAACTTCTTAACTATCATTTTTTTTAGTGTAGGCTAGGTTAGCTGATGCAAAAACTAATGAGAGAAACTGTGGGCGAAGTTGATGAACATAGAAGGCATGAAGGATGTTTGATGAAATGAAGTCAACGGAGCAAACATATTTTAAATCGCGTTTGATGAATATTCCGGAAGCAAAGTTTTATGGCGAGGGCGGCAGGAGCCCAAAATTTACTTCTGAGTCCGGATAAATCGAACCCGGGTATTTCGAATTATCGGCTGTACAGAACACACAGATTGCCCCCCCCCCCCCCCCCTCCCACCCTGAAATTGATTTGTAAAAGTATACGAAAGTCGTGCAGTGTACATATTGAACTCCGATTTCGCCGGCTATTCGATATATCGAAGTGCGTGCCGCTCCTCTGCGATTGGCGCTTCTCTGAGTGGCGCTCTTCGATCCCTTTTCGCACGCACAGACGGGTCGACTGCACTGCCTTGGGCATCTGCCGACAACGCTAAAGTTGTGTGACGAGGTGAACGGGGTGTGTCTAAGGTGACCTTCGATATCTTTACTAATTTTCCGCGCCACATCGCTTTTATGCCGTGAAGCCAACCTAACTAAAGCTTATATATAGCTAACGGCGGCACTCACCTGAAGTGTTTCGCTGCCGAAAGCACTGCGGAAACCAACAGTACCATAATTTTGTCTCCGATTATTCTGTTTATAGAGAACAGGATATAGGCATCTCATGATAGCGAGCGGTGTGCTGTCGGCACGCCGGCGGATGGATGGTTACGGTACGGGTTAGAGGTGAGCTTATCTATTGCCGTTTTTTTTTATATATCGATTTACGATTATGTCGAACTATTTCGCTATCCCATTCGAGTTCGATATATCCGGGTTCGACTGTATATCCTAATGAACTTTCCAGGGCCTGCGAGAACTATTTTTCGCTGCTAGCATTCAACCATGCATGGAAATTAACCTACGTTAGGAGTGTTCTGCTTCGTCGTGCAGCGCAGCCAAGCTGCGCATTTCAGGTTAACTGGATCGACTTTTCAGTGAGGATGATGTCGCGTAAAGTTAGTTTGAAAAAGTCGGTGCAAACGCTCTCTCAAGAACCTCCACGACCTGTTTTTAGCACCGAGATTCTTTTGTTTCCTGAAGCATTCTGTGCGAGGGAACAGGAAACTTCAACATTGTGTGTGCACTTCTTGCTGTGCAGATATATGAGCAGGCAACCAGCAGAATCGCAGCTCTAAAAAAGAAACGTTAGTTACTTCTTAATTCGCCCCGACCATTGTCCCTCTTTCATATACGCTGGTCGCTACAGCTTTGTCGCTAAAATTCCCCCAGTATACCCCCTAGTAGACTTGAAACGACAATGAAGCACCAAAACTCCCGACAAAGGCCCGAGCCCGGCATGGGCTTGTGGCCTCAAGCCCGGCCCAGAACCGGCGCAACGCCGCATTTTTGACCCCGTCTGGGCCCGGCTTCTTGCGTAAGCCTGTGCAACCCGAACCCGCAATTACTGGTTTTCGGAACCTTTTCACTCTCTCTGGCTAAGTATCATCTGCATCGTCTTCATATGTGACGGTGTATATATATACAAGAAAGGTGCGTAGAAGTTATTTAGACGAGCACAAGTCCTTGTCCCATCAGATGCATGTAGCGTGCGCGGCCAAAACCAAAATATAGTTTAATTAACCCTCGCGGATGCACCTATATATCCATTTAATTATATAGAAGTGCGACACTTGTGATATCTGACCGGTCCTCATTATGCGTGCGTATAATTAGGCTATAACGCTTTTATAGTGTGCACACCGGCGTCACGAAAGCTAGCCAGATAGAGTGCGCCTGAAAAGACCGTCAGTCGAGCACATGCAATCGCTATATAGAGCGGTGTTGGCTAAGCGACTTGAATTCCCTCGCATCGCAAGAACTGCGCCACAAGGCCGGGAACGATATCATTTCCTTGCACAACGAACGCAGACAATAGCTCGTAAGTCTCGAAAGCTCGAGGCGATTCCGACTTTACACTCTGGCTTCTTCGCACCCGCTACCATGCAGAATGACCCGCACAGCTCATTGCGCTTGCAGCCTTAATTTTGTTCTGAAATATACAGTCTCAAACTACCACAGCATGGCGGTATTATCATGCTTTCGGAGATTTTCGGATTTGTCCGGAAACGCAGAACCCCACTCACATAGTCTAGTTTTTGAACTTGTATTTGCCGAACTCGCCTCCAAACTGTCTTGCTATCCTATGACGCAGATCCCGAGAGTTCGCATTCTCTTGGACAGAGGAGTATTGTAGGATTTTGCTTTGGTTGGACAACGAACGCTGTTGAAGAGGGCCAGACATCGCGGGGGTTTCGAAACTATTATGTTCCGAACCATCTGGAGAAGGGAAAAAAGCGACGGCGAGATTTTTTCCAACAGTGAAAAACGTGTTAGGAACTGCCTCCTCACCAGACGTCGTGTCGCGTGTATCAGAACGATAAAGGCTTTACGATAGAAAGTGCCCTTCATCAGCATCAATATTATTTAGGTTAGCCCTGTCCTTATCTTGGGCCACCGTATCGACCGTATCCCAGCCAAACCCATGACGTCATCTCCACATCCGAGATGACGTCACCTCCTGCTTGCTTCTCCTTTCTTTAGAATCTACTTTACTTGCCAGGTATGGGAGTATAGTTGGTTTATCATCTCTGATCTCTTTTTTCTTTGACCTTTGGCCTTCTTTATAAATTAAAAACACAGACAAGATGACGTGGGCAAGTAGAATTACTGTATAAGTACCTAGAGTTGCTCATAGATCTGCCGAGTTGCCGCAGAAAGCGTCGAACACAGGCAGCACTGAATCATATGTTACATGTTTGTTTTGGTGAAATGTTATTTCAATGTGCTTAATGTCTTTTTTTCTAATGTTTTTGTAATGCTGCATATGAGCGTTGAAATAACCTTCCCCGAATGTTAATGAAACTTATAAACAACAGAAATGTAATATAAATGTGACATCCTCGAAAATGGGGAAGCAGCCATATGCAAGCATGCATGCCCGCAAGTTGTGACGGCACTCAGCCTACAACGCTTTGCAAGAACCATGCAATGGCTGCGACACTTAATTGAGCTCCACCACAGAGCGAAACATGCAACTCGTATTCACTCAATTCCGAACGGATATACCACGGGGTCAAGCTTATATACCCATCACTGAGGGGTGTCCCATGAATGATGGGTAATGACAAAAGCTTTAGAAAATACTGGGGCTGGGTATGC
>JARKHS020013468.1:0-2500 GCA_030143305.2 Amblyomma americanum
TTCCCATAGAAAATCAATGGGATGCACCCAACATTCGAAATTCCCGCGTTGATTTTGAGTGTTCAGCGACACGGGACGCGCGGTGGAAGCCGTGCAAACTAGACGCGTTTGTCCAGATTTCCTGGACTTAATAATAATAATAATAATAATAATTGGTTTTTGTGGAAAGGAAATGGCGCAGTATCTGTCTCATATATCGGCGGACACCTGAACCGCGCCGTAAGGGAAGGGAAAAAGGAGGGAGTGAAAGAAGAAAGGAAGAGAGAGGCGCCGTAGTGGAGGGCTCCGGATTAATTTCGACAACCTGGGGATCTTTAACGTGCACTGACATCGCACAGCACACGGGCGCCTTAGCGTTTTTCCTCCATAAAAACGCAGCCGCCGCGGTCGGGTTCGAACCCGGGAACTCCGGCTCTGGGCTTGAAAAGGTGAGATGCACCAATATGGGCAGTACTGGGTGCATAGATTGTGGTCGTTACTCAGTTCCGAGTTACGGTTGCATGTAGTCGCAATGCAGAGACCAATTAATTATTCGCTGTATGGTGTGCTACATCGTGTGTGAGCGGCAGTCAACAGCCCATTTAATCCACTACATGGTAACTGCATATCGTGTCACAGCAGCGTAAGAGTATATTATGCCTGAAATAGTTGGTTTCTCAGTGTTTGAGGATATAAACGGACGACAGGACATCGGCCGCGAGGCTTCAGTTATGGCATTAACGTAGCAGCACTATTCGCCAAAATGGTCTCGGACCGCTATATCAGATGCATAAATGGTCCAGCATATTTTTGTAGAAATAAATCACTTTGACCTTGTTATTGTAGGATTGGAATATTATTCTTTTTATCTGCCGCACATTACCTGACCTCTGCGTGTTCTGCCTGCATGTGCAAAATCAATTTCGCATATTGCAAGGATGATAAGTATTCGAATTTGCGCTATCCTCACTCTCTGCGAAGAACCATTAAGGCCCCATCTTTCGCCTTTGATGTATTGCCCCCTTAAGAATTTACTGCGTGTGAATAGACTAAAAGGACCCTGACGACAAATAGAAGTTGGCCTGTATCGATAAGCTGCCGCGTTCCAATCACAAAGAGATCACTCTCATCGAAAACGGAGCTTTTATAAGATAGGAAACAAAAACAAAAACAAATACGGGCGTCGCCATCACCGGCCGATTTCGGAAGTGCCCGCGTCGACATCGAATTACGCATCCCGGAGGCTACGTTACACCGCCATTCACTTCAAAATTGTGGCAACCCGTCCTTTCCGGCAGTGACGTCACGAGTTTGGATCGACCGGCGGGAAGGTTCATAAATTCAATGTTCTCGACAATAACGGCGTCTTTTGCTACCGGACAGGTATCAACACAGTCAGAAAGAGGCAGAGAACCAATCTTAACTGAGAAAAATAACTGAATAGAGTTGACCGCAGTCTCCCTTTAAAATAAGTTATAATAATGATCACACAATCAGGCTCCGTACTACCTGCAACGCATCGCACGGTACTGCTCTATATTGAGGTTGACGGTTCACAACATAGTCCTAACCTTTCCACTGGCAGCTATAAAATTTTAATTATGCAACGATTCCATGTAACGATCCTATACTATTATTGTTTCTTGATTTTTCGGTTATGTGATTGAATACGTCTATGTGAGAACTTGCCCCTGCTGTCGCTGGGTTTGAGCCAATGAAGTAGAGGGAGTTTGTGGACTGGTGTCGTCTGAGCGAATCACTAGGAGCAAAACAAGAAAAAAAATCAAATCAAATAAAAAAATATGTTGCACCGGCCCGGCTTTCCAAAAAGGCAAAGGAATTACACGCGCTAAAGTTTGAGCGCCGTGTTCTCGTGTTCAAGAATTTGTGCGGAGAGGAATACATTCATATGGGTTACCGCGCTGACAAGTGCTTTGCAGAGCACTCCAGCCGTAACCTTGAGTTTATTGGATTGTGTATTCACCTCATCTTTCGGCACGTGGAACAGCGGCGCGGCAGCGCGAATGGATGGGAAGCATTTCACGACACCCTTTAAAAGCTTTCTGGCCGCCAACCAAATGCATCCGTTATATATGTACGCCAAAGCCCTCGCAGACAAAGAGGAAAAAAATATGCGCTGGAAGCAACTATATCGCGTTTGGCATCACCGTAACTTCATAAAGTACCATTTTAATCCATGTGTAGTATTCATGAAATTTATTGTCGCATAGAAAAAATTCTAATTACTGCAAATTTTTTTATGAAACCGGGCCACCATACAAAGATAACAACTGAACTACAACTGAACTGAACTGATGTAGAAGTAATAACTGTGTTGGTTGCTTAATTTTTCTTGACTGCGCTGCAGGTCTCCATAAATAGTGAACTGCAAAAATTCCGTTTTCTTCATCCTCTGACCACCTTATCCGTAGCATGAGACATTCTTTCCTCGCTTTGTCGGGCAAATTAACACGAATTTAATTTTGATTAAAGTGCACAACTACAGGTGCGCCTTTACTAA
>JARKHS020013468.1:5000-61436 GCA_030143305.2 Amblyomma americanum
ATGAAAAATGAAACTCTCGCTCTTTTCGCCGCCTCCTGGGTGCAGTAACAGCGACAACTACGTGGTACGAGGTAATACCATGCGCAGAAGCAATATTCACTAAGCGTACCGCCACAGTGCAGTCGTCTAAAGGCGCTAAACTGAAGGACACGAGAACACAGGCGGGTAACCCTAAGGGCAGAGTTAATTCAGTGGTGAGTACAGAATGAAAAGTGAGCAAGGAAGTGAGGAACTCAATTCATGCAGGATCAAAAGGCTCGAATCGCATGTTGAAGGCTCAACGCCGTGAGTACAGAGAAGTTAAGTGTTTAATGAATTTGTACGGCGAGCAGCGCTGCATGTGTGAAGGCGAGAACTAGCGAATTGTAGGGTTCTCACCATATAAAATATTAAGACTCGAATGCTCCCAGAAAATACGGTGAGAAGGCTGGGTAAATGCATGAAGAATGGAGCGGCAAGAAAAGATGGCGTTGGAAACGACCACATCAGAAAAAAATGCCATAATCTCAGATAACAAATCAAGATAAAACGACGGAAGAGTGATGCATGCGAATGTGATAAGCGGATACAACAAATGCATTGTTCGCATGCTCACCGTCTAGTGTGCCGTCCTGGCTTTAATCCCATTTAGTTAACACAGCAGAAAAAAAATGAAAGTATTCTTTGATGCAATATAGCAGGAAACAACAACATTTAACAGCACCGAGTCCATTTTTCAGCAAGGAGCAGTTTCTACAACGCAATAAAAGGTTAACTTACGATGGCCATGGCTGAGGGAGACGTCTTCACCCGTAACCTGAGCAGAGTGGTAGTATTTCATAACAAAAAAAAAATTCTGGCAAGTCCCAGAATGCTCTATTTATTCGTTTGTACGTATCTATATAGAGTAATGTCTCGAGTTCTAAAATTGCTGATTAGTGCCAGTGGTTCTTTTTGATTTAATCTCAAGAAGTACTCAATTTTGTACTTCGTGTCCTTTTGCTTTTTATTCATATTTCGCGAAGTGCCGTTGGGTTTAATGGGTATAATGTTCTTACGTCGGTTAAATATACAACCTCTTGAGTCAACTAATTATACACATGCATAGAGATAAACGGACGTCAGTATTTCTTTCCTAGTTGCGTCTTTCGCACGTCTCCGACTTCTGGCCTGTATCCTGAGACGACCCGCGAAAAGCAGAGCACAAGGAAAAGATTACTCAGATGAGACTGAGACGTAGATGATGCGAAGCAGCCTGTTCCTGAAAGCTTTCTTTTTCTGCTTCTCCCTAGAACTTTTATGCTATCTTTTTCTGTATTCCTCATCTTATATGTATTGTGGTTTGGCGCTTAAACCTGGAGGACTTCTCGGAAAATGAAGGAAACGCTAGTTTTGGGTCACACCTTCGGTTAGCTATTCTTTTTCTCTTTTCGATATAATGAACGGGTCTGCAGCGGCGACATTATGAAAGCCACTCAGCCTCTTCTTTTCTCTCTAAATATCTGGGAAGCATTCTTAGTTTCTTTCAAGCAGAAAACTTATGCGGTTACTTTATCCTCATAAGTGAAGGCTGTGCAGGGAGGGAAATTCACGTTTACATCGAGCCAGCCCCCAGATGAACTTTGTGGTTTCGTGCATATCTCTGCACCCTTTTGTGGAGATGGTACTGCGTTTTTTTTATGAAAGAGAGCAATAATGAACTCCTAGTTCTACTTCTACACTATAAGTATCTGCTAAGCATCTGCCTTAGACTTACTCCTTTAACTTTGGATAAACTGCTTTGGATGCATATACAAAACTTTGATTACAAACCAACTCTAATCAGCGTTCTGATTGTTCTCAAAAATTAAAAAAAAGCTTCCGCTTGTTGTTTGCTGTGAGTTCGGAGAAATGAAACTCGGACGGCACATTAGCACACGGTTGCCTATTTTTAAGGTTCCGGAAAGGTTAAAACTGCGCAAAAGACGCAGACATAGGCAACGAGGAACAGATTAGACACCACAGGCGCAGACTGCCAACTGTTTATTAATAAAAAATACAACGCAGTCTATATCCCAACCACATGACCTCTCACATGAAACCCAAGCACATGACCTCCTCGTCACTCACACGTGTACAGGTAAAACTGAGATGAGAACACAGCTGACTAACCGTGTAACACTTTTGGAAACTAAAGAACAGCATAAAAACTTGAGCCAAATGCACACTGCGCTTCATGTAAAAAACAGTAGCACTAGGTGAGCATGACAGAGATGAAAAGAAGACATTTGTTTTTCAACTACTAACCGAAGTAAGGGCGAAATGAAAGGAATGCATACGTCATGAGGGCGAAATTGAAATCAACAGACAACAAGAGCAAAAGCCTAAAAGCCAACGGTCAACCCAAGTAAAGGTGAAAGTGACGAAGTTAAAAACGTGGATTGCGAAAATGAACAAACTGGCATGAAAAATAGCAGAATGGGTGCGAGTGTGGGCGCATAAAACCGTGGTAAAAATGTTGAAACTTAGCCTGTAACTCATGAACAATTTCATCTCTCGAAACCAACTAGCCCGCAAGAACGTCCTACTGAACCATATTTAAGGAATCGAGGATTAAACCTAAATTTTTATTTTAACCCACAATTTTTTTGTATATTATGCTTCGGTCTCTCTTGCCAAATAAAAAAATGGCTCTGATTGGGCGTTCCAAAGAAAGACGCATTGCCTTCCCATTGGCTTTCAATGTAAGCAGCCGAGGTATTTGATGTTCTAGTAAGCGTTTTTTATTTAATTATTTTTTCTAGGTATACAGAAATCTATGAAGTACTCAAATAAAGTATTTCAGCCATAGGTATAAGAGAGACGCTTCGCGGTGTTTACTGCGTTGTGAGAAGAGCTTATAGGGACCTCGAAGTCTCCCTTGGGCCCCCCTGAATAATGAATGCCATTGAGACCTGTATGTTTTCTGTAGTGAGAGTGCAGCCACCAACGTCGGGGCACTCAGCATTACCAGGAGAAGGAGAGAAATTTTATTCGAATGACTCAAGTCCGACTTGCATACTTAACACAATACGGTCGGTCGTTCAGCCACTGCTCGTGGCAAGTCGTGTACACCTGCAGCACTTTAACATCGCGAATACTTTTCATTGGTAAGCAGTGTAAAAGGCAGGGACACAGAGAAGAAGCAAAGTCAGAAACACTGTGCCACTCTCCCCAACTGTGGCCGTACGTATCCACGATAGCCGACAGGAGAAGCGGTCTGGTCCTTCCAAGACTCATATCGAAGGGAGCACGGTTAAGTGATAGAAGGGAGCTGTCAAAACAGTTACTCGGCATGCCTGGTGGCATTGCTTGTTATCAGGGCATGCCTCGCTAATTTGGCTCTGAAAAATGTCTGAATAGCCCTTTTAGCATGGTTCAGACCGTGGTGATTTATTCGGCGCGTACGACTCGTGTATGGCCACAAAAATTTCAGCCTTTCCCTCTTAACTGAGTTACGCATAGATTCCAACGAATTATTATAACGTAAATTGAATGTGTATGTGCAGAGGTGTATGTTCACTGCCGTAAACGAGTTAGGCAACGCACCGCTTTGTTCTGTGGTCTCCGCACATTACTTTTCCTTGTTATATATGTAACCTAACATGTCGTCCGAGTAATACCAAAAATGAAAAGCACAACGAGGGTGAATGATTCCAATATGATTGAACTTAAGGGCATCTCTCTTATTTATTGGCTATTTTATGACTGCTTCTTTACGTGAAACTACGCCCTAAATGGAAATAAAACCGGACCTACTCTTTCTATGAATAAAAAAGCGTCCTTGGGCGTTTTTCAGTGCTTCGTCGAAAAGATGCCACAGCAGTAATGGAAAGATCTCTCTCTGGCTGCATTCCAAAAGCTCTCAGCTGGCGAGCTAAGTGATATCAGGCGGCCATTCACCCTGCATTGAGACGACCGCAGCTTTCGACTCGTTAATGTAAGCGGCACGAAACCACTCGACGAACCTGAAAACCAGATTGGAAACAGAAGCAAAGGCTCGCAACAGCAACAGTTTCTCAGTTTCCACCAGAACACATCGCGTATGGGCAGCTATATGGCAGAATTTTCAAGGACTTTTCATTTGCACTAACTCACAAGAGCGGTCTGCGCACAGAAACAGAATTAAAGTGCCCTAGAAACAGAATTAAAGTGCCCCGAGCCTTTCATCTTCTGCAGATCGGGATCATTGATACAAGTTTATTAGTATGAGTGCAGGCAGACATGCGTAGTCACACACAAGAACGACCAGCAACGAGGTGAACAGCGCTGGAATGCTTTCTCAAAGCGCGCAACCGAATCCGTGCTCACAAAGTATGAATTTGAACTCTTAACACCGACAGCGGAGTAGACGGGAACTTTCAGCAGGCAACCACAAGGACGCCGTATTGTTCACGACAACATGACTGGCAACGCAATGAAATTATTATTCACAAACACTGCTGTGAAGTTCGCTGACCTTTCCGCGAACTAGTCGGTCTCGTGTTCGTGAGGAAGGCCGCACCAGTGGGGTCGGAAGTGGTTGTATGGTGATCAGCGCGTCGCCCACAAAGGGACTCGTATTGTCCCTGCCTCCCCTTCTTGCAGCGGATGTCCTTGATTTCTTCGAGGCGTCACGGGCATAACACATCTTCAAGAAGCCTAGCCAGGTGCAGCTGTCGACATGTGTGCGGCGTCAAGGGGTTGCCGAGGCTTCGGGAATGCAGGAGATACGGCTGAGTAGGAGCCGAGTGACCATGAAGCGCATTATTCTCTTAACGACTGTCTTCTCTTTTTGTTTCTCTTTGTGTTTCTGTAAACAACTTGAGTAATAGTCTCGTCGGCATATGTTTGTCTCGCATACACGTGTGTGAAAGAGAAAACAGATGACAATGATAGGAATGTAGTACTTGTGGTGCCGTGTGAAATGGTAGTCGTGGTTTTGCTGTTTGTGTGTTTGATTCTAACCTCTCATTTCCCATATGTTTAATCAGTACTCTTTCCCCAATCTGTGATTAGTTGGCGGAACCCTTATTTTCCTTTCCCTAACCCCTGATTGGTGAGGTGAGTCGCTTGTAATCCTATTGGTTGCTGTCCCACTAAGGGCGGAGACAGAGGGTTTAAAATCAAGCGCTCTGGGTTGAACCAGGGCTGAATTCGTCTGGTCAACGGTTTAGTCATGTTGTAAATAGTTTCCTTATTGATCGTTTCTTCTTGTTTTATGTATGTTGTAAATAAATAATTAACCTTCTCCTTACCTCGAGTTGTGAATGTTTGCGAGTTAGAACCACCGGGTCATCAAGAAACCCCAATTTTATCATCAACAAGTTACAGCAAAAGTATGTTCCAGCTTAGTTACTTTACCTACCATTAGTACCGAACGAACTCAGAATAGAGGAATGCGTTGTGTGTTAACGGCTTATCTATTTAACTACTTCCAGCAACGAACGAAACCGCAGCGGCCACCTGAAGGGGATGGCAACTGGCGCAGTCGCAGTCTGAAGTGGAAACCCAACTACTGCTTTTCAAAAGAAATTCAAAGAAAAATTATTGATTGTTGGAAAGACTGTGCCTGTTCGGATTTTGATACATTGCGAAGGCAGAACGATGCCTGAGCTTTCGAGTTTGCCTAGCCTGTCATAACAATGCGCTGAAAGATCTAGCGACACCTGATGCCAATGCGTACAGCAAAAGTATGTTCCAGCTTAGTTACTTTACCTACCATTAGTACCGAACGAACTCAGAATAGAGGAATGCGTTGCGTGTTAATGGCTTATCTATTTAACCACTTTCAGCAACGAACGAAACCACAGCGGGGACTGTGTCGTGCATTAAATATGTCGCATCCCTACCTGATCCTTTTTAATGGTCTGCTCCGTCGTACATCAATGCTCACTCACGCTCCTTTCAAGCGAGCTGCTTACAAGTTTCCTCACGCGTATCACTGGTGTTGACTGCGCTTATTGCACATCGTTCATAAAAGGAGGGCTTAATTGGTGCAGCTATATCAAGTAAATTGTCTGAATTTATTGTTACCCCTTCTGCAGTTAACGTCTTTTCCTCGGTGTGAACTTTACTCTGACCCCACCAAAAACCGACCGCGGGTGCAGAATGGGTTGCGGTGCAAGGACGAGTCGGTCTCGGGGGTCAAGGGACGTGATGTGAAAGTGCCTGAGCACCGTGGCTACAACAACCTTCTCTTCCGTCATGGCGAACTTCTGACCTGCAAAACAAAGAAAACGTTGGCACGCAGAGAAATAGAAAGAAATCGACATTCTATTTTTATGTATGTGCGTGCGTGTGTCACACCCATCAATTCTGGACAAAAGTGTTTTTGAGCGGGAAACAGTTTATGAACGCAATTTTTTATACAATGTAAGATTTCAATATAACAATAAATATATGCGCAGACCACCCAACGGCAGTCTTGCATTTTTTTGCTATACTAGCTTTTTTGCAATCGTCAACATTCCCCTTGGTTTTCTATGGCAGTCATAACTGCTCGATAGGATCGATGGAATCACGTTAAAAGAAAGTTCTTGTTACACATCAGAACAATGAACCATTACCTTCAATATTTCAATAAAAGTATCTAGCAATTTTTCAATGTTCCAAATTTTTGTCTGAGGATGTTAGACGTGGTGTGTGATGATGGTGAATTTTTATGGCGCAAGGGCATCTGCAGCCAAAGAGCGTTATGGTACAAGATGTTTCGTTTGCTCAAGGTGGGATCAAAGACCCATTTTCCAAGCATTTCACCCTGCATAAGCCGAGCACTAGGCCAGGTGAAGCTTGTACCCATTGTATCAACGGTGGGTACCCGTCGGCACTGGGCCTCGAACCCTGCACCTCCCGCATGCGAGGCGGATGCTCAAACCACTAGACCACCGCTGCGGTATGGGTGTGTGAAACTTTCAAGTAACTTCTGCAGGAACAAGGCGGAGGGAGGGAAGGCACCACAAACGCTAGCTTTCAACAAAGACTGCCCAGGTATCAACGTGCAGATTGAATATAATCATACGCGAAGGTAACGCAAAGCGTTCGAAAGGAAAAAAAAAACCTAATGAGTACTTTTTCGTGACTTGCATCAAGTTCTTTTCTTTTGTTGCATGTGAGCTATGGACACGTCCAAATTGTAGCATTGCTATCGCTACCACCTCCAATATTTTATGTACTAGCTTCTCAAAAAATGCTTCTGCGATATCTTTCCTAGACTTAATTCAGTTGTACACAGACGTTTTCGGCAGTGTTTCCACTAGTTCCCACATGTGGCCGTTAGCCGCTGCCGCCCTTTGCACGTTGTTGGCGTGCCCTCTGGATCGTCCATTAGCACGCTGAATAGTCAACGAAGTGGTTGTCTCTGCTTAATGGTGGGGAATAAGTTACCCCTTCCGCACACTCGAGAAAACGTTCTTTAGCCTTCTCTCTGCAACCTTTCTTTTCTTCGGCATCCAGACTGACCCTCTTGCGCAGCTTTCACAGTTTGTCAGGTAAGGGGGGGGGGGGGGCGACAGTACTTGTACGTTTTTGCGGTGAGCAATTGTCTTGAGGCGGAGGGGAAAGTCGTGCAAATACGTTACCTCGACCGCCTTCATCCTGCCCTTTCCTCCCTTCCCCCTTCCCCTTCTTTCGTTAGTCCTCGTCTCCTTGTGTGCCTGTGTGCTCTGTAGCGAGCTGATTTCATTTTCTTGAGCACATACTCAGCTACGCTACCAAAGCAGTCAGATGCTTCGGTTAACCCGAAGCAAGTAGGAGGCCTTAATGTTGTTTGAAGCTTTCTATAAGGCACGAATGCACGACTTGATTAGAAAATCGCTCAAACTCAGGGTACGCCACTTCTTTTATCCAACTCCTAGTGAGCAGACCGAACGGTTAGTAATAGTTTTTCCCGATTGGGTCACAAATCTAGCAAACGCAGATTTTTTTTTTGGAAAACCAGTCTCAGGTTCAGAAACCCAAGGCAACATTTGTCAGCAATCCTGCGTTTGTATTGAAACTTCGCACTTGCGGCGTCTTCCTCTTCCCTTGTCTTCGTCTTTGTGTGCGCATGTTTTGCACAAGGGATTTGCAACAAGCCTGTATTGCCATTCGAACTTTGTAGACAACTATTCCACGTTAGCAGAATCAACCAAACAGTGTTGCAAAATACAAAAGAACGAAATGGTGAGTACACGTAGCAAAGGCTGCGCATATTTTCATCTTAACGCTGTGAATACATTGGCATCTGCAATATCTAACGCAGCAGCCAAAAAGAGAGGCGCATCTTTAATTATGAGTATGACTGAGGATTGCACTGCCTTCTGTATTTGTGCACCGCTGTTTCTGTCTAAGGCCGCTGCCGATTACGTGTATGGAGTAGAGAGGCACAGTAAAAAGTCATTTATTTTCCTAATATTTACCGTTTCCTTATCCCTAGGCTGTATTTGAATCTCCGCTATATTACGCAAGTAAATCTACTTAGCTTCGCAACAGAAACAGGATATTGCCTTTCCTGTAAGGAGGCTTTTGAACTTTTGTAAGGCAGTGCAGTAGCGTTAACGTTTGAGAAACGAAAGAACTCATTGATTCGTTGCTTTATAAAGACCGTGCGAACTCTAAACTCAAATACAAAGTGAATGATATTGTGTTATTGTCTCGCTGATGAAGTTCTTTACCGACGCAGTTTCTTGGTCCGGCGGAGAAGGGCAAGAAGGCGTACGGGTGCCTGCCTTTGGAGTTCTCGGGCAAGAACCTGTCCGGGTCGAACACTTCGGGATTTGGGAAGTATGCCCGATCTTTGTGAAGCGTCTGACCAAGAATGATGCATGTACTTCCTCTTGGCACGACATATCTTCCTGCCAACAAAAAAAGAAGCAGAAATACATTCGCTTACTGAAAAATCTACACCACCAGAAAGCTGTAATGTACCCCAGATATTTCTCAATGTGAGGGCGTTTTTCTATTCCGTATTTTACTAAGATATTCCGTGGACAACACTCCTTTCGGTGATAGCTTAAGCAGGGTCTGCGCCATGGGCTTCCTCAAGTGGACATGTTATTTGTTGTTCGTTATTTGTTACAAATATTTCTTCATGGCCTTTTTGTAAATGCTCGCCTGTCCTGTTGCTCTAAGAAATTACGGGTTATAGAAATTTCTGAGCTTTACAGTCATAAAAAATCAAGAAATGTGGTACTGTTGTTGTTGGATACATAGGCGGACTGAGTAAATAAATGAATAAAAAAGCAGTCAAAATGTTGATTGCACAACTTTAAAAAGTACTCAAAAATGTTTGGAACAATGGCCATGACGGCTACTGCTGATGCGATATAAGGAATGCATTGTGGGTCAAACTTCTGAGGCTTTCCTGATTTAGGAACCGTGTATTACACCCCAGTCACGGTTACAACATGTTTGGTTTGGCATACGATGGCGCTTTCTAGTGAGCTCCAAGGTTAAGGCTAATTTAATTTAAGGAGTGAAATGTTCCTCGTTAACGCACCAAAGATTTGTAATAATCGCCTTCTATAGACAGTGCTGTACAGCAGAAAATGTATGGTCACCGCTACTTGCGCATACAGCATTTAAATCCGTAAACGTAAATGTGATGTCGAGGAAAGACGAGTAAATGTAGAACATTTCGTAAACTACTCAACAGCGCTTATTATTTCGAAAGGCAATAAACGAGACCACACCATGTTCTCCTGAAAACGTGTTCGTGAGGGAAAAAACACAATAATAATGTGCAAGCCCCTGGAGGACTTTAGAGGTACCAATAAAGAAATAAATAAAAAGCAGGCAATACTTTTCTACGGCTGATTGAGTATTTAAAACTCGCTTCTGTTGGCAGAGCAAAGGTGTGAGATGAGATGCGCAGCCTTTGTCAAAAGTAAAAAGCCCTGGTTTGCCTCTTAGCGTGTTTTGAGGTCTCTTGTAGCACCCGTTGAAGTCCTAGCTTTCGCAGGGTGAGGACGTGAGTTCCTCTCTCCTGAAACAGGTTTGTAGAGCTAGCGATGTTTAAATTTAAGGCCAGATCCAATCCCCTTGGGCTCTATAACTTTTGGCAAAGGCTGTACGTTGAATCTCGGAACTCAGAACAATACTGGAGGTTACCGTGAAAGGAAGAAAAATTCAAACAATGAACCAAGCGCAAAAAAATTTTGCCTGGTATTTATTTGTTTCTTTATTAGTACCTCAAAAGCCTTCCAGGGGCGCTGAATGAGGGATGGGCTAATATATAATTTAATCAGTTTTCAATAAAGGACCCTGGTAGCGGGCAAAACCAAGTGTACACGCATTGTTAAATTTTCATTTCCAGTGCAAGACACAGTCAAGATGTTCGCTTGAATTTGAAATTGTCAACTCGTTCCAGTCAGCAGTGTTCAGTGAAGCGCAGTGCAAGTTTTTGTCCTTGAAAAAATAGCAGCACGCTATGTTTTCTGAACGTTTAATAGCAATCGAAAGCCCTAAACACACACCGTTACCACCCGTTTTCGTCGATTATTACCGGTGGCAACACTGAAATAGAATTACCTGAAAATACTGAGGCAATAGCATTGGGGTACATTGAATATTGACGGCTCCAGTGCCTGAGGAAAACCAGTGGTAAAAAGCCAAAACATGATAGGATCTATAACTGACCCTTGTACCCTTGTGAAGACGGATTTGCGAACACAAAATTATACTTTTCAGTTACAATTATTTTGCCTTCGCCACGAAAACATGCGTACAGGTAGGTTAACAAGACCCAATTTTAAATAATTCCGTTAGATCTTAGTTTTTGCTGGAGTAAGGAACGACATAACAAATCCAAAGCTGTTTTATATCAAATAAAACAGAAATTAAAGTATTTTGCTCGTTAAGGACACAGTTGACCAACTGAAAAATGTCACTATATTCAGGGTATAAAAGCAATCTTCTACAAACAAATTATTCTGGAAATGGAGCCAGGCGCAGGACAATAAGATATTTTTGTGGAATCAGTGTTAATAATGAAAACGGTGATGCTACTACGTGGTTGTTTTAACTGCTCGATTCGAACGCAGGTTAACGACTTCATTTTGACAGCATAAAAGTCGCAAATGATTCGATTCTCGAAAAGGTGGCAAAGCGGAAGACCTAGTAATACAGTCGTTCAATAACATAGCTTCAATATCATCATGGCCAGTTGCTCAATTTACCGATAGTTCACCCAAAAGAGATGTCAAGTTCATCCTCGGAGGTGTCACAATAACAATAAATTTTTGTGAACGTTTCTCTAACCCTTTATAGACAGCCAAATAGATGTTGGTAATTTATATATTTACGAATCTTGGAAAAAAAAAGCACTCAACTCAATGGCGGCGCGCGTGAAAAATAAGAAGGACGCGAGAGTTTCATTTCCAGTTTTCATGTGCCCGAATCTTCGTTATTTTGGTGGGAAATAACATGGTCAGAATACGTGCTATTAGTTTTTCGTATCATTGCAGCGCACATATCGCTAAACAATTTCAACAGACATTCACAACAGACAGTTTAGTTTTATAACGGTGGAATAGCTACAGATTGAAATGCTTTTCCATTAACTGAATGCAGTAAGGTGTAATAATATGGCCCAATACTGGATTTTTTTTCTGCATACGCACCCCACAGCAACATAATAATGATGCAATTGTTCCTTCCGAGATTTGAGAACGTGTTTTGCCAATTATTGGTGGCACGGGTAATGCGCTGGGTTTAGCCTGAGCTTGCCAGGCGTAAACAAATAACTGAAGGCTGCACTTCACGAAGGACCGTCCCTCAGTAAAGGATTTCATGTAGCCATACTTGCTTGGTATCACGAAAACTCAGACTACATGGTAGGCTACCCTGGATACAGGCCGACAAGCTGCAGCCTAAATAATGCAGCAGAATAAGATATCTCTGAGATGAATACAATAGAATAAATATCTTAAGATATGCACAGCGAACATGCAGGGTATCGCCACCGTGTCAAGCCTGCCTACAGTTTTTTGTCTCCTCACCTTCCTTATAAGATTAATCAACTTGAATTGAATCTAGGTCTAAAAATATACTGAAAATATACTGAAGAGAAAAGCAACTCCTTACGCGAGAAATGGCTTAGAGTAAAGAAGGAACTAGGACTAAAGAAATCAATTTTGCAATCTCGTTACTAAATCCTTGCTCCAATGAAAGCTTAAAATTTTCATAGCTTATTCCAAGTCCGCAGGAGAGGGAGAAGCCTGTAGAATCATTACATCTCTGAAACGGAGCTTCTTCAGTCTATGGCCAGTGGAGAATCAAAAGAGAAAAGGCTGTATCTAGTTGGGACTTCATCTTAGATGCGAAGTAGCGCTTATAAGTTGTCGTTATTCTACAGTATAGTCATTAAGAACGTAAGTGGTTGCAATAGGTGCTGACTGACGACTGAAAGACATATGTTTTGTTTTAGAAACGTTTAGGGTCATTAGCCAGGATGAGCACCATGAGCTGACTGTGTCCAAGTCAGATTGAAAGGATTGGCGATCAGTGTCACTAGTAACGGCAAATTACGCAAACATCAGCAAAGAGTCGAACTTAAGATGTTACACAAGCAGGTATATCGTTAATATAGATTAGAAAAAGCAAGGAACCGAGTACGCTTCCTTGGGGTACACCAGATGTGACATGAGCAGAAGAAGAGTTAGGATTATTAAGCGAGGTAAACTGAATTCTAGACGAGAGAAAGTCCTTAACCCACAAGAGCACATTAGGGTGGATGATAAGATGCTCAAGTTTCAGTAGAATTATGTGGTGAGGGACCCGATCGAAAGCTTTCGAAAAGTCAAGAAATACTGCGTCGATCTGAAGCCCGCGTCAAGAAATGAATGTGAGTCATTAGTAAAGCCAGCGAGTTGAGTGTCACATGAAAAAAACCTTGCGGAATCCGTGATGGTATTTGAAAATAATGCTATGCTCTTCGAGGTAGTTAATGATTTGGCTGTGAATGATATGTTCCAGGAGTTTGGAAAAGGTGCTGGTTAATGAAACTGGACGACGGTTAAGTGGGGAGGAACGAACTTCTAGTGATATTAAGATTGCTTAATAAAACTAAAATACCTGCATCGTTAATAACTATTCCAGGCATTGTCATGAAATGTATCTAAGCTAAGAGATGAGCCAGTATCTTCGTCGGTAAATACCGATGAGAAGGTTTCGTTAAAAATCTGAGCACATTCGGATTCATTAACAATGATGCCGTTACAGCCCGCAAACAAAATGTCAGGATGGAAGCCGATATTTATGATGCGCCAGAATTTCCGAGGGTTGTTGGTTAGTAGAGACGCTAAGCCATGATTGAAAAAATGATGTCGAGAGGATTTGAGCAGTGACTGGTACTGTTTGTCGCATTTCTTTTAACTGTATTGAAAACTAAACATTTTCACAGATTTGCCTGCCGGTACAGTCGCTTTTTCTTGTTACTCATGCGCAGTAACTTCTGATTAAACCATTATGCATTGCTGTGCTGTTACATCGAACGGATATGAGGGGCACGAGTTGGTCGATAAGCATAGTAATATTATTTTTTAATAAATTTCAATTTTGTTCAGCAGTGCGCAAGAACTATTCATTCAAGAACTGGGCAGAAAAATATGCTAAATTTGAGTTAATCCTCTCGTAGTTAGCTCTGCTCTAACATCTGATTTGGTTAGTACTAGTCTTTTCATTAAAACAGTGGGTAATGCGTCCTGTTATTACGTCATGATCCGAAATTCCGTCTAAACGAATAATGTCTGAACAAACATCAAGTTCACGTGGGATTCGTAATAAATTGCCACAACGAAAATTTAGATATGATTGAAGAAACATATGAACATCAGTTTGGCTCGCTACGACGGACTGTGTGAAGCAATTATATCAGCAAAAATCGAAATAACCAAATATAAGTAAAGGAGAGTGAAAAACGCAAACCTATTTCACATAGAATTCAATGAAATTCGGAAGAAAAGGAATCATTCATATTAGGGGGACGGTAGAAAGCACCAATCATTACATCAATTGAATCGCTCGTTAAAGAAACCCACACATACAAGAAAACAAGTAATATTTACCGGTACAGTCAGTAAATCATACTTTAACGATAAAAGTACACCACTTTCTCTACGGTTTGGTGTATCGCACCGGAAGATATTTAACCGTGTTTCGCTGTCAAAAATGGTGCTATCGGGAATGACATCGGTGAGCCATGTTTCAGTGAGGGCTATTATTGATGCGGAGCATGAGTCATTCAGCAAGACAATTCAATACTCTTAGAAAAGACAGTTTTGATGTTAGTGTAAATGAAAAAAAAAGTTGTATCAATGCTACATTGAAATGTTTGTGAGGGATGGGAAACGTGCGCCTGGTCCGAGGTAATGACTGCAAATAAACGTCATTCTTCTGCACAGTGCCGAAAAACACAAACTACGCGACCAGCCTCAGTGACCCACATATAGGCAGCATTGTTAATCTGAAGTTTACTGAAAGCGAGACGGTGCGGTTACCCTTCTTCTTTTAAGATTTTGCGAACTGCCATAGATGACGGCGTTTTGCCCGCACGACCTCGGAGTAAACACTAGCGATGCTAAAGTCAGTGTTCTCAAGCTTGTAGTGGTTACTTAACAAAAATTCAACTTTTTTATCTTTGAAGAAGTTAGCGATGACTGGCAGCGTCTTTTCAGACGAGAAACAGCACTAACGGTGCGCTCTCACAATCGAAGTTGTCACGAGCCCAAATTTACTGGAGAAAAAATCGCTCACGAGCTGCTTTGAAGGCGCCCAAGTTACATCGTCAGTATCTTTTACGACATAAAAAAGAACATTCGACCGTCTAGACCGGTTTTCAAAGTCGTCAATTTTGTCTTGCATTTTAGATATTTTCTAACTTGGGGGTTACCGGAGATTGAGCAGATGGCGTCAATACGATTTTAGATTCTAATTCAACGGCAAGCTTAATTAGTGCGTCCAAGTGATTCTTCAGGTTGACTAGAATGTTAAAAGCCTTAGTAGGTGTTTCCAAAATTGTGGTATTGCTGGTTTCCAAACGCTGAACCCCAAGGGCCACATTGTCTAGCTTGCCCTCCTGTGCCGTAGTCATAGGCTCATGGTTGGAATCAGCGTCACCACAAAGAAGGGAGAGGCGCCAAACGTGCAACACAGCAGCACGAGCACGCTCAAAACAATTGGATGGCCACGTGCAAAGATGCAGAAAAAAAAACTTGTTTACATCCCCGCAGCGCTTGATGATCAGCCAATATTCATTCAACACTTATTTGCAAACAACCGAAATATTCAATACTCCAGAACTTTTAAGGGTGAACTTGGTGGCATATTGCAGCACATCTTCACAACGTCCGTTAAAAATGGCAGAACAGGTGGGGCTGGGCTCAAGAAATTAAAGATCTCCTCCGGAAAAGGGGCCATATTCTATAAGCTGACCATTTTCCATTGTACATTTCGTGTCCATTCGGTCCTCGGTCAGCGGTCAATCAGATATATCCGCTGCTTTCAAGCGTCTGTGGCAAGGGACCTGGCCATTGGGTGTTTGGCGACCGCACCTTACCGCGGGTTTCGATCCCCGACAGGTACCCGTTTGTTATCCAGTGAGTGCAAGCGTTCCTCTGGCCTGATGCTCGACTCCTTTGGGATGAAAGTATTGAAAAATGGGCCTTTGACTCCATCTTGTGCAGACATAAACCTTTGTGCATGGCGCTGTATTAACAAAGCTGGCCTTGTGCCATTAGAATTCAACATCATCACCATCAACCATAATTTTGTGACTACCCTCGAAAGCCACTCAAGTAACACTTGTTGCTGGGCTATTCGGTGCATAGCTCTACGTACAAACGTTAGCGCAAAGTAAGAGACATTCACAAGCGCGTTGTCCTGTCCACCTTTCTTGTGAATGTCTCTTATTTTGCACTAGCGATTGTACGTAGAACCCTCGAAAAGCATAAAACCGCCGTATGTTGTAGGTATACACATGTGTACCTGATACGCTTACGTAAGAGTTTGGCAGATGCCTTCAGGACGGAAGGTATTTTGCCAGAGGGGAGAAATGCCTTCGCGGGCCTGGAGTTTACGTGCAAGACCGCGCGGTATCGTCAGCTGCGGTTCCTTGACCTGCATGTGAGTGCTAATAAGCATCACAACTGTTTAATCTATAATCCCAGGACAGGAAAACCTTTGCTGCAGTTTGATTCCGGTCGTTCTGGATTAGAGAAAAGATTCGTGACATTATGCAGCTTACAACAAGCAATTCAGAAATCCTGCCCTCACATGATCAAGCGATCAAGGAGAGCCTTGATCAGCAGGTTCCCCCCTGGCAGTTCCTAGCCAGTCTTGCTTAAAGATTTCACAAGTGTTCAAGGTTCAGTCGGACCAAAGCAAACTAAATGTGAAGAACTGCCTGTGGTTATGCCATGTGGTCATAACTTATCACACCGGTTAAAGAAAACTGCCAGAAGGTATACGGCATTCAGATTGTTCTTTCGGTCCCAGTAGAGCTGATAGGGACGTGCAGAAGAGTGAGTGACCGGTTTAGTCAAGAGAAAAAGGCGGCTGCAGCGTCAAGTATGTACAGGAGTTTGTAGATGGCGAACACAACGCTGTCTGTAAAATTCCGCTTAGTTGTGAGCGTGCCTGCGTAGGGAAGATTGGGACTGGTGCCGTTCTTTCCTCCAATCCTTGTCTTTTTGTGCAAATCAACGTTTTTTCTGTCCTACTGTAGGGGTTGAACAGGCTACAAATCAAATGCCGGCAGCAGCTAAAGGGGTAACTCGCAGCTGCACGTGTAAAGATACAGACGATACAAAACTCATTCTTTCCTTCATTCCTTGTCCTTTCGTGCAGTTCAGCAATTTTTCGGTTCCAGTGTAAGAGTATAAGGAAAATATACTAGACGCAAAGGCGTGCACATACCGAATCCGAAGTCGTTTTCATGAAATATTCAATCGTCGAAATCTAATCGTTATTTTCTACGGGGATACATACCTGAGACATCTGAAGTTGCAAAATTCCGATGAGACACGTGTGAAAGCTGGGAGCCTCATTGCCCAGCGACACACGTACTTTTCTCTAATACTAATTAATTGGCAGGTGAAATGAATTCGTTACATTATTTTTACTGTGACGAAATACAGGAAATATGCTTCATAAATTACCCTGTCATTTTCAAATTGACTAGAGCCCCTACATCGGCAGCAAGAGTGCTTTAGTGTAGTTCATAGACCCTCCATTACTGATTGCAAAGTGAACTGCGCGAAACGCTCTTGCTGCAATCTTATTTCTTTAGCTGTTAGAAATATGCAGAAATCAGAGTACAATTAAATCAGTGTCGGCGCAGAACCCAGAATAAACTGCCAACGAAAATGGTAGAATGCAGCCAAGCAGGCATTACAACAGAGTGCGTTGTCGCCAAAAAAGTGATACCGCTACAAAAAAACTGTATGCAGTGTTTTAAATCATTACATCCAGATCAAGCAATTTACACCTGTATATTTTTTATTCCACGTCTAAGGTATACATTAACAACACATCGAAACATGCACACGCTACATGCGGAATATCATTATTTTGGAGCAGACATGCTTGGCCCTAGGCCGCTCCCTCCCTTATTCTTTTCCCCCACCACCTCTAGATTTCTCTTCTAATTCCTCCTTTCTTTAGTCAAGCACTGCTAAGAACTTGCTAAAATAACAGCAGAATAATTTACAACGACAAAGTACTTGGGAAAGCGGCATGCACCACGCATGTTCCCAAAAGTAAAAAGGAGTGCACGAAATTCGCAAATTTGCGCTGCTTTGCTCGGAGAGCTGATTCGGCGAAAATCAAAAGTATAGTACTGGTCAGCCGGATGTGCCACGTTCGCCCTGGCATTATGCACGCGCATCCGCTCCTTTATCAAGCCGCAATGTATTGTTTCCATCGCTCACGCTCTCCGTTTTACTTTCAAGGCACCTGCACTCATTCCTGGGCCTCTGCCGAAAGCACTACATAATTGACCATGATGCTAACATGCAGCTATGATTGTTACGGAAGGCAGCCCGTTGGGCCCTGCAACCTGGCGACAGAGTTCGGCGCAGGGTAACTTCCTCGATGTAGTGGTGCCGCAATGTAGTCCCACCGTAGTGTACCTGTAAAGATCGTTCGTAGAAATAAAGACGCTGCAGGACTGACAGCGCCATCTTCTGTGCCTTGTATAAACTTGCCGCGTTCCTGAATCGATGTGTGTGTGATGATTGCCACAAGAAGGCGCTGACAGTCAATGGTGGACGGAGAGCAACAGCAAGGCGAGAAACGAAACTTTGATAAAATGTCTATCGGAAGATATCAAGCTAATACGAGGTAAATGAGAGGCTTTTATAGTGTGGGGGGATGAATGCTCACATAGAAGACCTAGATGGATCAATAGACTGTACCGGAAAAATCATGTTGGCCATGTGTGAGCAGAATGATCTTATTATAGTAAATCAGGAGGTGAAATGTGACGGCGTAAGGACTTGGGAATTGGGCGCTTCCCACTCTAGCATTGACTACAGCATAGTGACGGGGGATTTTATGAAAGCTTGAATCTAACAAAAATAGACGAGGAAGGCATAAATAGTATTGGGAGCGACCATGAGAGGTGAATCGTAATGACTGGGTATAAGAGGAAAACATGAAGCTGGTCCGCGAAAACATAGCATGCAGCACAGAATTCCGTACATGAATGACCGTCATTTGATGACCATATCACAAGAGGGAGAAAAGTGCATTCGTAAGGGCTCAAATTATTCATGGACGTATGATCAAGTTATAAAGGCAATTTATAGAAAGATAGATTTCCTACTTACGAAAAACCGTATGGGGGGGATTTTGGCGGGACGTGGACATAAAAATGCAATATCAAGCCGCCAAGCAGCTTCTAGGGCACACCGGAAAGCAAATCAAGAAAACAGACCGTCCGAAATTCAAGAGAAATGGAACGAGTACAGAAAGCAATACAAGCATGTCCAAAATGTGGTCCAGGAAAAGATTAAGGCTGCAACCGATAAGGGGATGGCAGATATTGGAAGAAAAGGTAAGCAGGCACCTAGAATGTTCTGGAACCACCTGAAGAGGCTTGGTAACAATTCGAAGGAAACGCGTCGACATGTACAGGATGGCGACAGTAACTTATTCGAAAATGAAACGGCAATACAACTTATTTGCGAACAGTTAGACGAGGCTTTCAAAGCATGTGATCGGCACGCAGCTTGATGAAGGCTGCTACCGGGGGGGGGGGCATGCAGCAACACGTCAGGGAGGACAAAATACCTACCAATAAGACTAATTCCGTTGCTCAGTAAGGAAATAAGAAAGACTTTGTATGCTGCTTTAAGTGACGTATTGAGAACTAAAGAAATCCCAGCAAGCTGGCGAGAGAGTAGAATGAGCCTGATATGCAAAGGCAAAGATGAAAGAGGTCGCATTATGTCTCATAGGCCTCTAATGGTCACATCGATGTCGTATCGAATAGCAAAGCAAATCATAGAGGAAAAACTATAAGGTTGGACTGAACAGATGTAGCTTTTGGGAGACCTGCAGAATAGATTCCGACAAGGACTTAGATTAGACGACAACCTGTTCGCTGTCACCCAATGCATCAAAATTTCTGCAAGTGAAGAACGACCACAGTGGATGGCGTTTTTATACGTTAAAGAGTCTTACGACAATGCAAACCCCGCCCTGTTATGGGAAATTTTGGAAAAAGAGGGTGTAGGTTGTGAAACACTGTTTATTACAAGAAGTTTAATTACCAGGAGAACAACGTAGATGTGAATTGGCAAGAAATCAGATGTGCAGAAGGAGTTGCGGTTGGAAAAGGACTTAGACAAGGTTTTCCTTATCACCACTCCTATTTATGTTGTACATCAGGGGGACTGAACAGAAGATAGAAAAGAGCCGATTAGGGTTTCCGGTATCATGGCGGCGAACTCGCATACCGGGATTGATATATGCCGATAACATCGTTCTTCAAGCAGACGGCGTGAGAGGCCTTGAAGACTTGGTAGAGGGTTGCGAGAAAAAAAAAAGGCTAAGGCTCTAGAACTGAGGTTGAGCGCTGAAAAATTGTGAGTCATGGTTTATAATTATGGGCCCGGTAGGATCACGCTACAAAATGGGGGTGTGCGAATAGTGCTTTCCCAAACCGAATCGAATACGAATAATGTAGCTTCGCTTCCAAATCGGATACGAATAGTGTAGCTAAAAACCGAATCCAATACGAATCGAATAGTGATAGGACCGAATCGAATACGAATCAAATATTAGTACTAATATTCGTTACTTGCGCGAATATTTTAGAAAACGAGGAATCGTGCGAAACATTGAAGCGACAATTGTGGCACTGCTGTACAGAGCTATAAGTTTAATAATTATGAAATCTGATATAGCTGCTAAAAGGCGCAACATTTATCTCACTAATTGGTCGCCACACGAAGTCACTATATTAACTCTGAGACGAGCAAGTTATCGGTATAGGAAAATTACCATTTGCTTGGTTTGGTCAGACACTTTTCCGCAACATTTCAGCCGAAAAAAGCCGCGCACAAGGCCGGAGGAAGTCTTGTACCCTATAGAAAAGTGGTTGGTGCCCGGCGGCACTAGAAGCACACCGCTGGAAATGAGACTGGTGGCACCTACGCATGAGCCATGGCCTCAGAGATCGCGCATCAAGGCAGGGTTTTCCAGAATTTACCTGAGTCCTGCCGCGTCGTCCAGTCTTGGAGGCCATGTGCAAGAATTTTGAACGCCAGCAAAGAAATGGACCGCGTCGTGGCCCTGAGCCCCTCCATCGGCGTCATACTTTTCGCGGAAGGAGGGTGTGCGGCGCTGGTATGGGCCGTTTTTGGAACATGCGGCGAAGAAAAAATACGACCGGCCTGATTCGAACCTCCTGCCATTATTCGAAAAATATTGGAAAAATTAAGTTTGATTCTTTTCGAATGATCTTTAAAATACACAGTTTCGTTAGTTCGAATAATCGAATGTTAGATATTCGGATATTTGATTCGCGTACTGAAATTTTCCAATATTCGCACACCCCTACTGCAAAGCTTCGAGGTGCCTATAGTTAAGGCGTACATGTATGTTGGTATATGGATGAATGGTGGCAAAGACTACATGCGATACCAAAGGGAAGGAAATAAAAAAAAGTAAAAAGAAATGTAGCTGTCATGAAGATTCGCGCGCTCTGGGAATATAACAAATATAAAGTTATTCGGGGAATCTGGGGAAGCGCAATTATACCGGGCTTGAAGTTTGCAAACGCTGTGATGTGCTTGGGATCTCCCACAAATTTGGCACTAGAAATAAACCAGAGAACAGTCGGTAGGCTTGCCTTGAAGGCACATGGAAACACTACTAATGAAGCAGTTCAAGGTGATATAGGGTGGCCTACATTCGAGGCGCGTGAGGCAAAAATTAAGGTACAAGGAAGAATGGTTGATGCCTATGAAAGAGAAGCGATGGGTGGCAAAAATCTCCAGATACTTATACCGATGCAGTATCGATACTAGATGAAGGCGAAGAACCAGATGGCTTGCTAATAAATACAAATGTCAAAGGGAAGAAACCGATAGTACGACAACCTTGAAACAGAAAATACTATCCTCAGAAAATACCCACTGTCAAAAGAAAAGGCTGGATAAGCCGACGTTGGAACTCTATAGGAAAGCTAAATCTGAGATTAAAAGAGAAAACTTTTTTGACAATTCAAAGGGAGTGGTTTACTTTTCGAGGCTAGGGCTGGGTGCTTGAGGGCGAAGCTTTACCGGAAAAAAATTGACTTTAGGCATGGCTTTGCTGTCACTATACGCAAGAAAGGGAGACGACAGAACATATTCTTATTCACGGTAAGACCCCCCCCCCCCCCACCCCTCTGTGCACGATGCCGCCGCAGGAATCTGCGAAGCACTAGGGTTTCGTAATAGCCAGGTTATGCTCAATTCTCAAAAAGTAGAAATAAGTAAGAGAAGACTAGGTTATTGGTGGAGAAGGTCAAGGTAGTAGATAAGAAACGGGAAGAAAATTCACAGTTGATCTCAAGATACTGAGCACGCTAGGAATTAATGCCTAGGTGAAATCTGTCACCACCCCGATACATAGGATAGGCTAATAATTACCTATCCATCTGTTCGTCTACAATTTCCCTCCGTCCGCCAGTCCGCCCTCCCGCCCGCCCGCCCTTCTCTACGCCTGCCTGCCTGCCTGCCTGCCCGCCCGCCCGCCCGTCCGTCCGTCCGTCCGTCCGTCCGTCCGTCTGTCTGTCTGTCTGTCTGTCTGTCTGTCTGTCTGTCTGTCTGTCTGTCTGTCTGTCTGTCTGTCTGTCTGTCTGTCTGTCTGTCTGTCCGTCCGTCCGTCCGTCCGTCCGTCCGTCCGTCCGTCCGTCCGTCCGTCCGTCCGTCCGTCCGTCCGTCCGTCCGTCCGTCTCGTCTGTCTGTCTGTCTGTCTGTCTGTCTGTCTGTCTGTCTGTCTGTCTGTCTGTCTGTCTGTCTGTCTGTCTGTCTGTCTGTCTGTCGTCTGTCTGTCTGTCTGTCTGTCTGTCTGTCTGTCTGTCTGTCTGTCTGTCTGTCTGTCTGTCTGTCTGTCTGTCTGTCTGTCTGTCTGTCTGTCTGTCTGTCTGTCTGTCTGTCTGTCTGTCTGTCTGTCTGTCTGTCTGTCTGTCTGTCTGTCTGTCTGTCTGTCTGTCTGTAAGATCAGACGGCGAATTTTTCAGTCTTTTTTTTCTATGTCCCTGACCTTGTTCTTTCTCCCTATTCACCCCCCCCCCCCCCCACACACACACACACTTTAATTTACCCCTGAATACTCGCTGGCCATTTACTTCCGCTTGCCGCAGCTCAGGCCAATCAGTATCCGATAGCAGATGACGCGGTGGGCAAAAATAGTTTCCTTCCTTTTTGTTTTGTTTATTAAAATATCCATACTAATTTTAGCACCGTAGGTGAAAAACGTAACCTTCACCTGTCATTGCCCGATTTTGGGCTTTTTTGCTGACTCAGAAGTATTTTATTTCGGCTGCAAAGTATGGGAAAAATGCTGCTTCAGCATTGCACCTGTTTTTTTTTTCCCTCCCGTATCTGTTTAGAAACGATGGATGCATGAGACTTATTCGGGACAAACGGCGGCGTAGTATGTCAAGACCAAAAACTACCTTGAATGCATGCTGCCTGAAGGCAATGTTGCACAGATGAGCCTGAGCTACGAAGGTTATGTAGGCGGAGGGGTGAGCATGCGCGAGAACCTGACACCCTTGCGCACGTTGACCGCCCGTGACTTTCAGTGGATCCTTTCATGGGAGAGGCGGGTGGTGGCAGGAATCGCTGCCACTTTCTGCTGCAGAGATCTACAAGTCTGGCTGTTTTTCTCCTTAGCTATCTGATGGTGCACCGGAAATAACGAACCTTAACTCTGCGTCTCGTTATTTAACACGTCTGGAAGGCGGGTACAAACTTCTTCGAGCGTTAAAACGCCCATTTGAGTAAGCTTGGGTGGGAAGGAGCTGCTATTGTCGCAATAAACAGTTCAGATATTTGAAATCATTGCTGGATCGCTTTTACAAGCAAGAGCTTAATTAGTGTAACGAAAAGAAAACAAATAAAAAGGACCTGAGGCGGTAGAAATCCTTCAAAGGCAGAAGAGCCTTTGGAGTTTCCCTGTGCCAGCGCCTGTATGCGAATTTTGTGTTTTGGCGCTTACTATCCCAGCGGTTAAAGTTCGTCGACTCTGATTTTTTCCTGGCCGCGAGGGACATGGCTGCAGCACGTCATCTGTATATTAAGATTTTCCTTTTTTTTTGCTGACGGCCACGAGCAAGCAAGGAAGCAAGCAGGCTACAAGCAATCTAGCGTGTTGTACATGGTTGGCGGAGCAAGCATGCCACTCCATCTCTTTGAACAGTCTGTCACTGTCAGTGCCCGCTCCCCCTCACGTACCGCTCCATTCTATTATGCAGGCAAGGAGAGAAATTTTGGATTTATATTTATCCAATTTGTTGCCCCCATTTATGGAAAACACGAAATGGAGGACCAGCGCACACACGAGTCTAATGTTGTTTTTGTGTTGCAGTCGAACCCTTTTTTCACTATCCAGCTAATCCTACAACTTTAGCAACCGATTCAAAATCGTTTTTTTATTTTATTGTGATTAGTTTGATTTTCCTTTATTGTGCACCCAATCATTCGCATCTCTGCCATCCCGCGGAACCCATCGAACAAAATGGGGGATAGCACTCAATCAGTTCTCACTGTTACCGTGAGGAGGTCCTCAACAGGAGTATTAGATCAGGGTAACGGTATTAGAAAGAATTTTTTTGATGGCATCTTTATTTGAGAGTGCCAAAAAATTTCAACAGTCTTAGGTTTTTCTTATGCGGTGTACTACTGTGGACAAATGCCTACAAAGCGTGCAAGCGGACACAGAGGTGCACTATCGTCCAAGAATGACCTTCTTTTACTGCCCCATAAGAGAGAAAATATGTCCTGACTCCAGCTGCACAAAGATTTGCCATTATCTAGCAACATAGTCAACGTAGGTGTCGGTTTCAATTGCTACTAGCATATTCTAAAGGCTTTCATTCTCAACGGAATATAAATTCGGATATTTCTGTACTTTTCTGCGCATCTATGTTCGTGTTCACTCGAATCCATGAGCTGAATGTCTTCCTTTGCGCGTTACTAGGCCTTTTCCGCATGTATTCGGGATGCGTTATGCATAATGACATGTATTTTGGACTGCTATTGAATTGATTGTGGGTGGAAAGTTTTTTGTTTTCTGCGTGTTGTAGCAAATATTTCATCGGCACATAGCATCAATTTGTTTGGGAATTGTGTTTAGTTTAGTGTTCCCGTGTAGCGCTTAGTTAGTGTCAGTTTTCTATTCATCCTCTTTTCCCGTGCAACGCTTTCTTTTCTTAACGGGGAAATAAACGGTTGGCTCGCACCTAAGGATAAAAGCTTGCTTGTAAGCAACTGTAGAAAAGAAAACAAGAAAAACGAAAAATATAGCAGTACAACCGCATGAGTGGGTAACCTGAAAAGCCTGACTTCTGCGATGTTACATCGCTCTTCTCGCATATAATGAACAATAGTGTGTGATGAAATTAGCTATAACATAACTGTAGGAGCAGCTGCAGTCGGCAACTAGTGCGCCAAAACAGCGCTTTGTTTTGAAGGGTGGTATGCTGATGTCATATGAGCCACAAATATTGAATTACTTGGTTGCGAAATTGTAATCGGAGTAAAGTGCATTAATGCGATAAGTTCGAGGAGGTCTTCATGTGGCGGATGCGTACTTACGTTGAAGTCAAACGAACGCTTCATATGGCTGAAATTTCTCATATCGCATAGATGATACGAAGACAGCATCTACCTGGCGCAGAGGACGTTCTCTACATCACTAAGCCCATAAATCTAGACGTCGCTTAGAAAAATTTACGCTCACTCAGATTAGCAGAAAGGGCAGCTACTAAGTATTTGAATCACTAAGCTCTTTCAACTGATCTGTTTAGCCGCATATGTGAAGATTACGGCGAAGGCAGACCGATAACATCTCCATTAAGCCTGTGATTGCAATTGCACGCATCCCTGAGGTCGTTCCGTAACACTTGTTGGTTAGTGTGATTAGCGATTCTTCGATAAATGATGCAGTCGTCTACAAACACGCCGATTTTCGAAGTAACAAGCATAGGTACGCCACTAATGCAAATTCGGTAGAGGCGAGCATAGGAGGTATCTTTGCGAGACATCTTATACAACTTGGGAGAAAGGCTGGATGACCGGCTATTCACATGCACTCACTGTTTGCAATCAGTAAAGAACTGTTTATGAAAACCAATTTCAGACACGCGTCTACAACTTCAACTGAGGCAACCTTAGTCGTAGGTGGGGATGAGGTGCCTTCTGGAATGTTATTGCGAAACGGAGGAAAACATAGTCAGCCTGCATGCTATTACCAAGGCTGGTAGTGCGTCGCCCACAAAAGAATGAAGACCAAAAAGATTTATTTCGTACACAACTGCAACAAAATCGTTGTATTATTTCAGCCATGCTTAATATTAATGGAACTTGATTTTTTAATGAAAAAACATTCCGCTATTTAATTTAACTGGTAAATCCTGTGCTTCTTTTAGCCTTGAAGGTGTGAGAGAGATTGCTGGCTGTTTTTGCATCATAATTCACAGAAACAATTAAGTCCTTCACAGTTAGGCATATTCATCTGTGCTTCACAAACATTCCGATATTTAACTGGTAAATCATGTGCTTCTTTTAGCCTTGCAGGTGTGAGAGAGATTGCTGGCTGTTCTTGCCTCATAATTCACTGAAACAATTAAGTCCTTCACAGTTGGACATATTCATCTGTGCTTCACAAACATTTCGATATTTAATTAACTGGTAAAGCATGTGCCCTTGCGGATCTGTGCTTCACAAACATTTCGATATTTAATTTAACTGGTAAAGCATGTGCTTCTTTTATCTTTGCAGGTGTGAGAGAGATTGCTGGCTGTTCTTGCCTCCTAATTCACAGAAACAATTAAGTCCTTCACAGTTGGACATATTCATCTGTGCTTCACAAACATTTCGATATTTAATTTAACTGGTAAATCATGTGCTTCTTTTATCTTTGCAGGTGTGAGAGAGATTGCTGGCTGTTCTTGCCTCCTAATTCACAGAAACAATTAAGTCCTTCACAGTTGGACATATTCATCTGTGCTTCACAAACACTTCGATATTTAATTTAACTGGTAAATCATGTGCTTCTTTTATCTTTGCAGGTGTGAGAGAGATTACTGGCTGTTCTTGCCTCCTAATTCACAGAAACAATTAAGTCCTTCAAAGTTGGACATATTCATCTGTGCTGCCACAGGCTAAAAAAAAACAAACTACGAAATAGGATGGGTGCACGCGATAATGCAAGATAAAATGGTTCTAATCGCCAAAATAGTCTTCATGAAAGTATGACAAGCTTGGTGACACGTTTCTTCCTTTAAAACGATGGTGTAGCAAAGCCGCTTCTGCAGAAGCCGGAACAGAACTGCTGTATGGACGTTGTGGATGGCTAAATAGCTGGCAGTCCTGCTGTTTGAAGCAGGTCTTGGTGGTGTGGATGCTTTTGGTTTGTGCCACATCGGTCAGGACGCCGTTTGATGAATGGGGCGAATCAATCTAAGAGACGTAAACCTTGACTGAAACAGCTTACTGAACGCACGTCGACGTCTCTATAGTGGCGCATCACTCCACAGAGCTCAGAGCTACTGCAGGAAGATCCCTTTGTTTTTGGTTTTCATAGCTGTCGCAAACCGCTGACAATGAACCACCGCACCCAACGAGGCTCAGTGACCCGACGTAAGGACTATGAACGTTCATGTTGCTTCCTTTTTTCTCTTTTTTTTTCCCGTCAAGCTCAGTCTCGCAGCTGATATTTTGCAGCCGTTTCGGCCACATAAACCAGCGAAACATTGCGCTTTTTGTTTATGCTGGCAGTGAAGACAAGGCTATGATATCACTTATCGTTGCTGAATTATTTGAATTCACCTGGGGCTATCGGACCAATCACGAAAACAAGGAACTGGTGGCGGCAACTAGGAACGGGAGCATCGCCCTTTCCCTACGATTATAGTTATAACAGCGGCTCTTATGTGCCATGCTCTGTCCAGTATTTAGCGCTGATATATATATATATATATATATATATATATATATAATATATATATATATATATATATATATATATATATATATATATATATATATACAATATTTTTCTTGCCAGAATTTTTTCGACTCAGAGGTGCATTAACCTGCTTCATAAGTTTCAAGTACAACGCTTACCGATTTGGAAGTCCTCTTCTACTTCTCTCCCGTAGATAGGGAGTATCGTGAATATTCTCTGCGACTCCTACAAAACGGAATAAGGAGAAACAATGATAACTCAAGCGACAAAGCTGCGAATATTGCTTAGTACGTCTTCAGGTTAGCCATGGCTCGAACACATGTAAATGGTCACTGTGTCGCATCTTAGTCACAGCGAGGTACAGCATTTGTCAACAGTTTGCAGCCTAAGAGGTTTGCTTCTAAGGCGTTTAGTTGAGTTCTTGTAGCATCACTGGAAGTCTTCACTTCTTGAGGGAAGACAGCTACACTTTTTCCCCCCTTCCAGAGATCTGCATCGCCAACGATGCATAATGAGCCAAACAGCATTGCCCACAAGCTCTAAACTTTTGACAAAAAGGGCGCTCGTGTCCTAGGCTTATTTACAAGCATACGGTACTTCTTGACCCCACCTTGTCGGTTTGTGAGGAAATCTTTCCAGTGAAGGGAATAATCTGTGAGAAAATGAATTTCACATATAGCCATCATACTACCCAACATAGGCGCCCCTGGTATCTCTACATCCGTTTTTTAATATGGGCTGTGGGCTGTGTATGGGCTGTGTAGTCCCACTAGAAACAACAGATAATCGGCCCCATAATTAGCGAATGGTAATTGTACTGCTTAACTAACAAGCACACTTTGTGAACCTTGAATATATTTAAGATTAGATTCGCCATTGTTTAATAAAGAGCGTCGCGATTTATTGTCAATTTCTTTGTATCTCGTAATACATAATATTTTTACATATCATACATGATATACTTTATGGTGCACTAGTGACGCTTGCTGCTACGTTCGTAGCGTTGCGCGCGTCCTCTGAGACACCTAGGCGTTGGTTGCGCAAAGTTGGATGACGCTGCTGTTCCTCCGTAAATGTACAACCTAGCCGGAATAAAACGAACATAAGTGACGTATGTCAGCATTACTTAGGGGATAATTATCTTCTGACACTCTGACCAAGTCATCGGGAGCGCGAATTAGTTTTGCCGTTTTCGAAGGTTATTACTTAACTGCGCTATGAGCGGATTGATGGCCGTGTCGTCGGTGCACATTTTCGCTGGCTACCGTCAGGGCCGCTTCTCCTTGCTTGCTGATTGCACTTAGGCTATGCTGCTGTCTCTTGGATATTTGCAGGCGCATGTTCCGCGAAAACTCATTATTATCGCACTTGTCGAATTATACGCAAGCTTCAGGGCATGAGGGGATAATTGGATGTCCTTGTTGTTGTCAGAGGCGCTTTCAGCAATGAGAAACTTGACATCATTTGCAGCGACCGCCACACAAGCGTTGTGACTCTTATAACGTGAAGCAAGCACGAGCTTGAGTAAACTTAACAAAAAATATTGTCGGGCTTTGATTGGTTTCGACATGTATGTTGCCTGCTGTTTTTTCTTTCGCGTGACCAACGTTACGCCGTTAAACATTGTGGAAAGCTCCTAAACATGGACTACTTCTCAGACATAGGAGGCTTCGTTGAGCTGTTGGTTACTGGGCTATGCCTATTTACTTTGCGCCGCCTTTTTGCTTTTGCATGTTATGTACTCTTATGCTTATGTATGTTATGTACTGTTGCATGTCATGTACTGTTATGTACTGTTACTGCATGTCATGTATATTCGGGAATGTGTAGGCGGTGCCCCCGAGTCACGGGTTCAGACGACAGATACAGTGTAACAGTGTTGTTGAGGAATTCGAGGCGCACGGAATTACAGTCGGGGGCACTTCGTGGCCGGGCATCATTGCGCCTGTCTGTCACGCAGTTAGAGGACACGTGGCCTGGGTTGACACCTACTGCAATGAAATCGTCAAATTTGGTAGAGCGCTAGTGCATCCTGAATATTGCTACTGTAAAATTATTCGTCGCCGACACCCCCTGAGGAAATCGTTGCTGCGAACTTGAGCCCTCACCCCCTTGGCAGCGACAAAGCGAACTGAATGCCTGCGAAGCTAACCTCTCGGAGAGGGGGTCCAGGAGGATACCTACACTGTTTTCCAAACGTGAGACAATGGAAACTTTTAGCAACGCTCGACAGGCAACGCTCGTGGCGCATACACTATAGCGCTTAAGTGCATTAATGCAGCCACAATCGTGCTGGGCCCTTAATAAGCGACCGAAACAAATTCATTCTCTCTGTATCTTTCAGATAAAGTTAATAGTAAAGAAAACGTACCATTGATAAACTGAATTTCTTTAGTTGTATAAGACATCAGATTAGCCTGCGCTTTCATCGAATGGTCTTGGATTCTCTTCTCCAGAAAAAGAATTAAATGCAAGCGCAAAGTTCGTGGACACGGCGTTAACAGTGCTTTAACCCTAGATTATTGGGCGACTTTTTGGATTTATCTTGATAAGCGCTTAACAGCGTTTTTCATATTCTCATGAGGCAACGAGGCACTATCGTTATGGTCGCTGTTTTGAAACGACCGATCTTCTCAGTAGGTAGCAACAGGGCGCAGCTCGTTATTAGTTTAAGGACGGGAGCTAACGCTAGTTTCTGCCAAAACTAAGGCTAGAATCCGCTATAGCGTTCTTAACCACAATGATGAGGCGGCAAAAATGACGATAAAAAATCTGCCCTTACCTTCATAACGCAGTCGAGGTACTTCATAGCCGAAGTGTCTTCTCTTGTTACATCACGGTCGATGTCTCCATGAAATATAAGATCGATTTCTTCGGTCACTTTTCTTTGCACATCTTGGTGAAGTCCCAGTATGTAGAGCAAATATGTCAATCCCACTGCTGTTGTCTCATGGCCCTGAAATTACAAATCCGTCTAAACCAACATATCTTCCACGGGCTAAAATCTTATGATCTGAGGAAACAATAAAAGAAAACTCTAGTGAAGCAATTTGACACTTTTGTGGCTCAAGTCAAACAGTCGAAGCCTTTACAGCGTTTGTGTGTTTAAAAAAAATGTTCGTTTCGCTAAGAAGGCCCAGGATGCAAGACCAAGGAATACTCTGTTTTCTTTGCTTGAATATCGGCATTGGATGCGCCTTAAAAAGCGTGCATAAATGAAGTAGTCCTCTAGCAGCTAAGAATCGACGCAAGTCTAACAAGGCACAATGCTGAAATTCTACTTGCACGGAAATTATGCCTCACCATGTGGTGCCCGACCTAGAAAACTCAGTTGAGGATATCTGCTTCGCGAAAATTTAATGATGTCACCATTGTGAAAGTGTTTTAGTAAGTGAAGGGTGGGTTATAGGACACCATGACACCCCTATAGGCTATAGGCGACACCTTGAATACATCGCAAGGAGATGACTGAGAATTCATCTTTATCACTGGTCCTTTAAAAGGCACAGACATCTGTGTGCATAAGCGTTATAAAATTTTGTATGCGCCGAAATGCTGGCGCTGCAGCTGACCACCGAATTCAAGAACCGGCGTTTAGCCCCAGAATGTCATAGCCGTGAAGCTACCAAGGAAGCTTTTACTGCGTGCGGCTGCCTTTGTGAGCAATGTACTTTTCAAGACGTGCTCCTGTCTCTTAAACGTACGCCGTGGACAAGTCTACATTGAAACTAGCAAACTGCTGTCTCCAGCCAACCGTAGAGTGGCACGTGAAGGTCTCGTTAAGCTGTTGCGATGTCACTTGCCGTTCATCACTACTGATATCGAACTGATCATGAGCATCTAGTGATGAGGTGCTTGATAGATATGAATATCAAATGGGCTACTCCCTATTTTGGTCATGTTCACAAACTCTCGAAGAAGGCCAGAACGTCACAGGAAACTAGGACATCGGCCAACGTACGAATTCATCATCGATGGACACCACCACGGTGTGCAGCTTTCGGAGCGAAAGCTGCACTACTCACGTACAAACCTCGAAGGTCATGTTAAGGCGCAGATATGACCTAGAAGTGGCCTCAATTATTAAAACAAACTAGAAGAAAATTGTGGTGTCGATGGGAATCTAATCCGGGCCTCCGGCCATGCGAGACGGGGACGCTTTCACTTGCCACGACTGTTCGACCCGTAGAAGTGAAGGAAGGCGCGTCTAGTGAATGCACAGTTGTCTAAGAAATGTATCTTCGAGTTGTACTGAGGCGTGCATGAATAATTTAATTATTAGCGTGTAAATTACATATATCCTAATTAAGCGAGTAGCGAACTATGTTTCCGGTTAATTTCGTGCATGGCGTGCAGTCATAGCGCCATCATGCAGCACCCACTGATACCTCAACACTCAATGTACGGCGATGGTCCAGCATATGGCGGGCGTCTAGTGAATGCACAGATGTCTTAGAAACATATCTTCGAGTTATGTACTGAGGCGTTCATGATGAAAATCGTGATACGCAATAAAGTTTAACCAACAGAAACCGTGTCTAACCATGCATAACCGTGTCCAACCAAGCATAACCGACCTTTCACTCCAACTAACCAGGTTCAGCCGAGTTGAACCACAGTCGAATTTTTTAACATACCATAGTGAAGGAAAGTTATGTTTGCCCCTTTAAAAAGGCCTCAGACCATTAGGATTCGATATAAATCCTACGTCCAGGTCTACATCGAATCTCCGGCACTATCAATTTTTGGAGGATGGGGAGACCTTTCGTTCTCGCGCCTTCAGACCTCTTCAGTGCCAGGGATGCTACCGGACCCCCGCTGCGCAGCCTGGAAGCAAGAACCGTAACCGTGGACTGCGAACCTTACAAGAGGGCGCTACATTGCCATGTAGAGTTGCGATGACGTGGGTAATGCTCGTAATGATGAACAATTTGTCTCCGTTTCAATTCCGCTTTTAGCCGGGCATTTTTGCGGCAGCTAGCTGAGACAGTCTTTCTGCATATTATCGAACTGGTTCCTGCGTAAGTTATTGCAAAAATACCACCAAATTCAGACCTTTAGCTTGCCCGCGCCATGTCCACTGCCCCCTCTAGTGCGACAAATTGAGAAAGGCACTGACTCCCGCTTTTTACACAACATCCTAGTGCACGTAAACAAATGCGACCTGGCGGTTAGGTTGGAAGAATTACCGACCTGATTAAATTATTTTTACGGTTTACATAACTTTGTAAAATAATGTAATACTGGTGACTTTAACCAGTGAAAAGTTAGTAACTCACAGCGAACAAAAACGTGTTTACTTCTTCAATAATATCCTCTTCCGAAAGCGAAGAGTCTTCCAGATGGTGCTTCAGAAGGACGTCGAGGAAGGCTTTCGAGTATTTTGAATTCTGGTCTTGCCTGCTGCTTTTATCTTGACTGAGAATCACTTTTCGTCTTCTGATAACCTTTATTGCAAAAACAGGAGAGATGAAGGTTGTTAGCAGAAAAAGAGAGGAAACATCATTGAAGCAAAGAAGAAGGTGTAGCGCTTCACAAGTAGCGCCGCCGACAGCTTCTACTCAGAGGTGGGAGTCAGCAAGATATAATCGCCAACATGGATGATCCAACCCGCTTGTACAATGAAAACCGAGATTCTGATTGTTCAATAAAGGTTAAGCTCTGCAACTGCAGGTTTTTTCTTCACATGTACTTCTTAGTCGGCCAGCGGTGCACGGCAATAAAAATAATACAGAAACATAACAGCAATTTTAGTGACATGGATTTGCGTAGTGATGCCACTATCATATTTATTACCAACACAAATTTCGTTCTCTTGAAGATGTTAAGAATGTGGATTTAGGGACCAGTGTGTCAGACATAATACTGGAATGAGGGATGTCGCTTTGAAACAACACGTTGAAAAGGCGAGGACCGGGCCGTGTTGCCATACCTCATAGTTAACCCAATCTGCGAAGTTAACCCAACTTACGAACCCTGGCAAGTTCACAGATGAAAAAGCTTTATTTTCATTGCGACGCGGGAATGAGTTGAAAATAAGCCAGGTTGTAATTACCGTCACCTTGGAATCTCCTGCACATAAAAGCTCCGATCTCGTGCAGTCATTAAGCTCTTTCAACATAGTGAATAGCAATCTGTTCGTCTTAAGCATTTTAACACACTAAGAATTAAACTGGCATTATTTACGCATGTATGACGAACTGCAGGTATTATAGATTTCTCCGCGTAAAGCAACCACATGCTGCTGCTGGACAAGGATCTAATGATTATGAAATAAAAATTGCACGAGTGCTAGTGAAATGTGATCTGTAAGTCACAAAGAAAAAACTGCTGCAAAGTCGCAGACAACGGAGAGGAGCGAAATGCATGAAATTTTCCTAAACGGTGTCTTTTCACGTTGTGACTGCTACTAATTGCAAGCAAGTAACCTTGCTTAAATTTCACCTTTGACGACGTCGTCTACAATCATCACTGTTCAAATTCAAATTCCTTAACACCACGCTACTAGAATACGAACTTTGAAGGCGTTTTACATCGGCGAAAATCTAGCTTACTTTAATTTTTCTGTTCTTTCTGTAAGAAAAATAATTGAATAATGAATGTTATGAATTTTAACGGCGCAAGGAAAGCTTGGCCACAGAACGCCATGGCACAAAATTGGTTTTATCGACTCAAAGCCGGGTCGAAGACCCGTTTTTCCAAGCAATTCACTTAAGAGACGCCGAGCATCAGGCCAGAGGAAGCTTGTACTCATTGGAAAACCGATGGGTACCCGGCGGCACTGGGGATCCAACCCCGCCCCTTCCGCACACTTGGAAGATGCTTAATTAAACTACTAGGCCGCCACTGCGGGCAAAAAGCAAAAATGACGCCCGTATGCTGTGCGATGTCAGTGCACGTTAAAGATCCCCAGGGGGTCAAAATTATTCCCGAGCTCTCCCTTAAGGTACTTCTTTCTCTCTTTCTTCTTTCACTCCCACCTTCCGCCCTTCCCTTACGGCGCGGTTCGGGTGTCCACCTCGCGAGATTTGAGACAATTACTGCGCCATTTCCTTTCCTCAAAAACGAATTTTCAAAGTACATAGCAGAAAGGTAGCCAGCTGTAACGGCTGCCCTGTCTTATTTGAATGAAAAATAACCAGCGTGCTAGCGCGCACGGCACATGCGCAGTAAATTGGCTTACAGTCTCTCCGCCTAGATTCAAATAACATGTACGTAAGTTCGGCTCATGATTGGCTGGTGTCTGCACTGTCACCTGGATGCAATTGTATTCGAATGGCCAAAGAATGGCCATTACAGAGAGGTGAACTCACGTAAGCAACACTAAATCAGTCACCTTATCACTACTGTTTTGGATGAGAGCAACACAACTCTTAGTTTCCTCATTGTACTACCCACTGAACGGCTCACGACATTTAGAGCTTGAAGGGTCTACGCAGTCGTGCGTGAGCAGATAGAAACGCGTAATACACTTCTTAGTTTTGTTTTTCAGGATTCAGAGAGTTTCCGGTAACTGAGTAAGGCGGGGTCAGACTAACCTCTTTTACAAATTTGTTGAGGCCTTCAGCACTTCTGGAGAATCTTCTTCTTTGGCTTGATAGGTTGTATGCCACGTTCCACCACAGCCACGGCTTGCAAAGTCTCTCCATCCCAGAATTCAGCAGCCTGGAAGAGTGTCCAGCGAGGTGATGAGCCGCGGTCAGCAGTGATGAGGTGATGAGGTCCCGGTCAAATTTTTACTTGCTATACTTACGTGTGCAAGTTTTTCACGTAATTATGCTGAGTAGTTCCCTGCGCCCCCAGCTGTATCCCCATGGCTGACTCTGCGTGGAATAAACAATTGTACCGGCAAGAAAAAGTGCAAGTAGTCCAGATTAGAACTCCAGTGAAACTTTCACAATGCGTCCAGAAATATTACTTCGCATGACAATGTTTCGTCTGCTTCATTTGAACCCTGAAGCATTGGCTTTCTGCCCTGTTTATGAGCTCCAGTGCCGCCATAAGAAGCTGAATCTTACAATGATGACTAGTTGCAACATTTAATAGCGTGAGTAGCGAATGCAGTCATTTCAACATTTGGAAGTTACTGCATTCTGAAGGTTTCCTTCGTGCGCAGTGCTTTGGCATACAGAATTGTTTAAAAAAATAGAAATGAAATCTTTGATCTCGCTGTTTCAAACGAAGTTTCAAGAGCGACTATTTTGCACTTCATCGAAGCGGAATAAAAATATTGCTGTGCATCGAAATGTACGATTTTGTTTTCGTCACAAGCGCGTACATCTGAGATGGTATGCTGGGATTAGGTGGCGGTATATTCGTTTACATAAGCATAATGACCTTGCCGCACTCCAAAGCGTTTCAGCCTCGTCTGCCAGCCGGTCGGAACTCAAGGCAAGGGGCGTCTTCAAGGGCAACGGACAGGCCTCATGTGTCTCCTTGGCACATTTGTGCCGGTCACCTATGATGTTCTTATCTTCTCCCTTTTATATCACATTTTTTTTCTCCATGCAAAGGTCGCGTACAGACGGATTCAGATGTACTAGTAGACTACACTACCATGACTCATTTTCTTTACCTTGTGATTCTGTGCACCATAAAATGTGGGTCACAGACTTATCAATCCGGGCAAGGCTACTTTATTAAGACAGTGTCACTAGGGCACATGTTAACGTTATGTCTTTACTTTGCCATTTTAGTTCTTAGCTTGCTGGCGCACTGGGCGAATGTACTGGGAACCTTGGGAACAAAAAAAATTTCATATGACACATGTCAGTAGAACAACAATCTTACTCGAATGATGCACCTTCTTCAACACCTCTGCTAAAGCCAGTATTTACACAGCCATCACCAGACAGATCTTTGCGGCATCTCAAATCCATCCGTATCCGAATTTGCCCATTCCTATCGGGGTGAAATCAACAAGGATGCTAGTTCTTTCGCTGTAGTGTCCCTTGCTTTGAAGATGTTAATCGATAACTTTCGCTCCCTCCACAAGGAAATAGAAACAAATAAGAATGCAAAACGGAAACGTCGTGAGTAAGTCGGGACAAAGAAATGCCGCAGGTACGTACTACGTCAGCGTGGGCCAGAAGAAGATTACTGCTGTTCCGTCTTGTTTGGTTTGAAGGAACAGCAACCATTTCTACGCAAGTTTTATTCAGCTCAGGATGTTGACACAAACTTTACTCAAGACTTCTAGGTGCACATAAACATTGTAGACCAGGCTTAGTAAAGACCTGCACATCTGCTAAAAAAGTGCACTCATGCGTTTACCTGCGCACGTGGCAAGTGAAGTTTTGGATTTTTGGGGATCGCACAGCTGAAATGATGTATAGCTCAGGGAGGGCACCATAAAAAATGGACTACACTCATGGTGCGCCCGCTTCGTAAAATCATTCCGCTACACTATCTGCACTATGCACGCACAAAAGTAGAAACCGCAAGCAAAAAATTTGCAGCAATTAAAAAGCGTTTAACTTCTTCTTACACCGCGTGCCGAATTAGCATGAAAAAAATCGCAAAAACAGACGTGCGCGTAACCACGTATTTAACAGTCTCCGCTTCCTCTGCATAGAAAAAACAGCGGTTTTGTTGCAAGCGCCGCTGACGGCGCCTCACTACTTTCCCATTACGCTTAATTCCATGATGTCTAGTGGAAGGCGAGCTCCATCTATGTATATAATGTGAATCGCCTTGCAGAATAAGTGGTTTGAAATCAGAACACCGTGCTCATGGTACACTTTGACCTGGTGTCCTGTTTGTACTGTAGTTCGTTCCAACCATTTTATAACTTTGTCGACGCACACATAACGCACACATAGCGATGACACTCTTTGGACAAGTTGCCCTTGCGCCATGAAAATTGATCATCACCACCACCATCTGTACGCATAACAAGCAATCACAGACTGTCTTATGATAAAAGTGTGTCAACGTTTCTGCTAGGAACCTTTTGCCGTCTAGAAATAAAGACAAATGCTAGTTGCCCCTTAAAATCAATACTGAAATTTACAAATGATTTTTAGTGCGATTATTTTTGCCATGGCAGAAGTGGACTGCATTATAATCTTATTGGTAGTGTGCATATAGAAAAGTATTAGATTCATTCCGGTGTTGCCTAAGCGAGGCACTAAACAAATTAACCTGATCAGTGATCGTTGCTTGAAACGTGGCACTTTACCGCACAGCACGTCGAGGGTGCAGTGCGTCATCATGGGAAAGAGGTCGACGAAGTCCATGTGTTCCGACTCTCTTATCTTCTGCACCAGAACTCTGGCCTGCTCGTTGAATATGGCTACGCAGCTGTCGAGGACGCGGAAATGGAACGCCGGCGTCAGTAGCTTCCGTCGAGAGCGCCATTTGGTCCCTGTGCTGAAGAAGGGGCGCGTGCCAACATCTCGTGAATGACGGATTCAATGTGAGGAACACGCAAAAAAGAAATGCCATTTATATTACTCCTGAAGAGACTCAACAATCTGCTCAACAGGAAGTGAAGAGGAATGGGATGCGTACCATTACGTTTGTAACATAAGATGCTATAAAAGAGATCACATACGTATAAGGTAAAATGTGCACTGTGTCTGAAGAGCAGGAATACTAAAAACGAAAAGTTAGAGGCATTGTTAAAGTTTCTAACATTAAGCCCGTTCAATTGTCCTCGCACAAAAAATGTAAGAAAAATAGATTTTTGGCTTGAAGGATTTGATTACGCGCGACATATGCACTACTATAAGCTCGTAGCAAGGAGATATTCATAAAAGTAATTTTTTGGACCTGCTGTGGCAATGACCCCCTGCCGTGTAAGTTATCTGGAAACCTTATTACAAATCCTTTTCTCTATTTCCATTCACCGATAGCAGAGTAGTATGATCCCAAAGCACCTAAACAAAATTTACTTTAGGTTCGTTACGGCCGGGTTCTATGTGTATCGAATTGCTAGTTTGCCAGCGGATTCTTGCCAGGAGCAAATGGGCTCACGTAATATTCTGCTGACAACATCTGTAACCAATTCGTACATCGATGGCGCTCAGGAGCCTTGAACATTATTCTCAAATATGACCCCTTTTATACGTTGGTGCGAGGAGGCTCATCGCTGATTTCGCAAACAAGCTTCAGTTGATACTAGTTATAACTAACATGAAATATTTATGCAAGGATGTGGTTTGTAAATCACACAGTGGTCTGGTTCCCCTTTGCTTTAGTTAAGCTCGACGCAGTTGATGTCACGCATGGACCTTAAAAACACGTGACAGGCGATTTGCAGTACTGCGCCTTCTGCTTACCATGTGGCACTTGCAAGGAAATCATGGAGTGCAGAATCCCACTTCCTGGAGGTAAGGGCCATAAAACTAGCTGTTAATGGGGCTGTCTGATCTTCGTCTTGCAAGTCGGGTTCGCCTTCCTCTGAAGTTAATTACGGGCTCCCCGTATGCACACCAAATCGTGGTTCGCTCGCACGTCTCGCGTTAGACCGCTTTAATGCATGAAGTGAACGCATGACTAGCGCTCAAAGCTATACTCATCGGCAGTTTACTTCTAGCATTTTGTGGTCGCCATCCTTTAAGAGGGTCCTGAAAACGCCTTTTTATCGAGCAATAGAGAAAGCTTTAAATCAGCAGGGCGGATTACAAATGATGCTGTCAAGAGGAACTTGAACTGGAGTGGAGCACAGGAGGAGTGGAGAAGTTTCTTCAAAATTAGAGGAATTAAACGTGCAATATGTGCCATCACTCTCAATGGAATCTTTCCATCTTCCGACTAGCTCCTTCAGAGGCAAGGAGGAGGAGCTTCGCTGGCAAACTCGACGAAGCTATAGCTTTTTTCGCACACCCGCGACAGTTGAGTTGAGTGGTTGTATGCTACAGGTCGGATTAGCCTTGCTTATTCTGCTGGCAGATGTTCCACCGTAGCGTCACTTATATGTTAATAATGACCTAAAACCTGTCGCATCTGCCCCGCTATGCGCACAGACACTTATAATAGCACATATTCTATTCCCGCAGTCACCATCTATGAACACATTCACTCACAGTAGAACATATAGTCCACTCCACAAGTCACCATCTATGCACATATTCAGTCCCAGCAGAAAATATTCCATTCCAGTGCCACCATCCACGCACACATTCACTCACAGTAGACCATAGTCTGTTCCTGCTGTCACTATTTAGAGGCAAGATCAGTGTCCTGCAGAAATTTTAAAAGAAGGCGTACAGCCTCCCTTCTGCATGTCTGGTTTCCACTCGAGTAGCCAATGTCCTGAACTGTACTGTGAAGGACTCCTGTCTTCTTGAAGGAAGCGAACATCACATACCTTTCCGCGTTGTACTCTGGACAGTAGTATAATGTTCTATATCTCCGCACACACCATATAAAGAACATAGCGGAGACGATGTCATGCCCGTCTTATGCACCCAGGCAGGAGTACGAGCAGAGACCGTGCGAATTTGATGTAGTAGAGTGGCCTGGGATCTTCTCAGTCCCTTGGTCACACATGGCTTGTAGTGTGCACTCCACAGGGTACTAAAATGATCGAGCACCGTTTCTCTGAAGTCTTTTTTCATCTTGAGGTACTTTTTTAGATGGATTTCTTGAAAGAGCTTTGTGTACGAGACTGTCTGCCATCTCATTGCCTCTGACTCCTATGCGAGATGGCACCCATTGGAAATATAGAGTAAAGCCTCTGCTGTGCAGATTCTGCACGAAGCGTAGAGAGCTTATAGACAAGACATCAGTATTGAAACCGCGCTCTAACCTCCGAAGGGCAGAATTTGAATAAGTTAGGATGACAACAGGTTGAGCCGGACATGACCCTAGCTTCCGTAAAGCCACCTCAGTAGCAACACTTTCGGCCGTTGTGGAGGATACGACAGCAGTAAAGCACACAGACCACTTACAGTCCAAAGAAGGATGTAAAAAGCCGCTGCGCTAGCTAGTTTGACCTTGTCCACAGAACCATCCGTGAAAATTTGAAGATGGCGGGCATACTCTGTTTCCAAATGTTCAAGTACGAGCGAACGCGTTGCTGCCAAAGGAGAGCTGCGCTTTGCGCTCACATGGGGAATTTTGACCTTACAGTCGAGGGTCGGAAAAGACCACGGAGGTTTCGACCATTTCCTTTGCCTTCGAACATTAAGGCCTAAAGAACTAAGAGTATTGAGTGTCAAGTAAGCCTTAGACTCATATCTCCTGCAGAACCGCTCGAGAAGGGATTGCCCAACTACCGTCTCTCATAGGCGGCCAAGATGCATTAGTAGTCTTTGAGAAGCGACAAGGCTAAGAGGTTTCGATAGAGACGCATGAAGTACTGCCTCATTCGCAGCCGCCTGAGGAACTCCAATGGCTCTTCTTAGGCCCTTTCTGTGGACAACTTCGAGATGTTCAAGTTGTGATGCAGAGGGGGAAATTAAAGGTAATTGATACATTATGCGACTGACCACCAGCGCTTCATGAAGTTTGACCATTGAAGAAGGATGGTGTCCCCATTGCTCACGTGCAATTCTACGGATCACACTGAGACGCGAAGATATAGATGAAACAATCGCGTCTACAGCTTTTTGCCACTGTAGACGGGAGTCAATAATGACGCCCAGGAAACGCGTGTGGTTGAATTGACGGATGCAAGAGTGACCGACGTCTATCTTCAACCGCGCTTGACGTCTTCCTTCACCTGGAAACAGAACAAAGCTGGATTTTTCCACTGACAAAGACAATCCCGCACCTTGAAGGTAAACTTGTGCCGAAGGTAGAGCCTGTAGAGCTATCAGGGCTAATCGCTTGTGTTGGCAGCCAGTAATCGAAATACAAATGTCGTCGGCATATATTGACATACGGACTTGCCTGCAAATTTTGCAACGAATCGGGAAGGCCAGCCATTGCGACGTTAAAGAGGGTGGGGGAAAGAACACTTGCTTGAGGTACACCTCGTGATAGAAACCTTTCGGTGCTTAAGGTACTCCCTAATCGTACACGAACCGCACGTTCACTGAAAAACGTGTAAATGAATCTTAACATATGGCCCTGTATGCTCATGCCTTACAAACTGTTGAGAATTGAGCTCTGAAGCACGTTGTCATGAGCTTTTGCAACGAGAAGGAAAATGGCTAAGGTGGAAATGCCGACAGCTCTCTGGTGTTCAGTGTGACTCACCAAGTCTAAGACGCTATCTTAGGCACTAAGACCTCGGCGGAATGCTGTCATACATGTTGGCAGTGCCTTGCTGTGCTCAAGCCACCTCGATAAGCGTTCATTTACCAGTTTCTCCATCAACTTAGCTAGACAGGAGGTCAATGACACAGGGCGTTACGAGGCAAGGTCCGTCATGTCTTTGCCAGGCTTCAGTACTGGAACTACATGTGCCACCTTCCATGACGGAGGAACATCGCCAGTCTCCCAAACTCGACTGATGAAGTTTAAGAGCTCCTTCCTGAGTTCCAGGGGCAGATTATGCAGCATTTGGTTGGTGATACCGTCGAGACCTGGTCACACCGGCGCCGCAGGCCACTGAGCGCAGTCTGAAGCTCCCTAAGTGTGAACGGGACATCCATGATAGACCTGGAGGAAGAAGGTGGTGCATATATATCCATTCCAGAATTAGCACGCACAAGTGCGTCTGCAAATTCCTCTGCCAAACACGCAATAGGTTTTTCTTTGCGTATTCCAAGAGCTTCAAAGGGCTTTCAAGGGCGAGATTCTCCAGCAAGGCTGCCAATAACTCGCCATATTCTCGTCATCGGTGAGAACACAGTCAAACTAGCGCAGAATGAGGCCCATTGCGACCTGTAGAGCTTGTTGGTGTGCCGTCGAATGGCAGAATTCAGCCTATTGAAGGTCGTCTTCAAGTCCTTGTCGTCCTTCTTCCGCATGAGCTGTCGCTCCGCCTTTCTTCTCGCTGCGCAAAGGTTCCCGAGTTTTAAATCCGGGGTCAGAAAATGATCACGTAACTTGACCGCCGTAGTTGCTGCCATGTTTCTAGAAATCATTTTTCAATAATATCACCAGAAACGCGTTCTAGGTGCTCTCTTTGTCCCAGTTGATCACATATTGCGGATTTTAATACCACGCATACGAAAGTCGGCAGCAAACACAAAAATCGGACAATGCTCACTTCCTATGCGGTCAGGCGCTGTTGACCACCTCACGCGGACGTCAGGTGAATGCAAATTCAGGTCTATAGCTGTCGCTGAGGCTGGAGGCTGGAAGAAATTGGGGATTTCGTCATGGCAACAACAGGTCCAAACTGTCAACAACGTCTACGAGTTTGCGTCCACGGGAATCCGTGTTCCTGTCACCCCAGACGGCATGATGGGCGTTGAAATCACCGCAGATGATTCGAGAAGCTGGGCAGCGGTCGCAGAGCTGCTGTAGAAACAAATCCAATGCTACCTTCTACTGCGTGGACACGTACACGGATGCAATAGAAAGGGTTCGAAAGCTGAGCTGTATTCTCACAGCCGCTAGCTCAATGTCATCCATGCAAAGATCGGTAACGCCTAAAGAAACATGTGGAATTTTCCTTCTAATATAAAGCGCGGCACATCCTGCAGAAAATGACTTTATGCTGCATTTTTTATGGGCGACATATCCAGTCAAACATTTCCCGCTTGGCAGGCCAGCTTGCGACAGGGCCAATACTGGAACACAAGTCTCTTTCAAGAATAGTTTTACTTCAGCTAACCGACTTAAAATCCCAGCGCAGTTCCATTGCAATATGAACGGCATTTTTCGGTGGATATTAGATCCATGAGGCTGAACACCATCCACATTAGATGGAAAGGAAGTTCGCTGCGAAGGTGTTAATCATGGACTCAAAAGAAAGCACCAGCTGTAAGAAGTTCTTCAGGTTACCAGGCGGCATCGCTGGAATATGTGAACGCAGGGCCCCTAACAAAACATGAAGAAGGTCAGACGCACCTTGATTTTTGAGCTCCTTATTTTGCGCAACGCACTCACTTACAACATCGACAAAAGATGGCGACGGGGACACACTCTTGGCCGCAGTAGCTGGTTTTCTTGTCACTTGTGCTTATGAGAGTCCCTCTTGCCATCGAGTCTGGCTGTGATCCGGTCGGTCAGAAACATGGACACTTTTTGCTGGAGGTCGAACAACCGACTCGCACGCAATGGACCTTGGTGCCTTGCTGGACTCAGGTCTCTTAGGGGCATTGTTGGGTAACGCAACAACATCAGACTCCAACACTGGGAACTCGTCAAATGCTGGCACAGGCTTTTCAGTCGGTTGGTCTTTGGGACCAGCAATGAAGGATATTCGACGGTGCAGAGCGCTCACACGGAAGGGACAGCTTCTGAAACTCGCTGGATGAGCACCACCGCAATTGGCAAAAGGAAAATCGGCCTTGCAGGCTTTAAAGTCGTGGTCGCCACTGCACCGATTACAGCTTTGATCCTTTATGCAAATTTTGGCCACATGCCCAAACCGTTGGCATCTAAAACAACGTGGAGGACCAACAGTGAAATAGGCAACTGCGTGTTTTGTGAATCACAACTCAATTTTTTTCGGGGCGCTCTGAGTTGGGCGCGAATGTCAGCACGATAGAATTGGTAGGTTTCGCAGCCCATTCCTTTTCGTGAGACTCCACAGGACGCACGGGTTGTTTCACGTGCAGAACACCTTGTGGTTTCAAGTAATCAAGTAGGTCGCTTTCTGAATACTACTTTGGTGCACCCTTAATAACACAGGTGTTCTTCATCTAGGAATGGGGCAACCGCACTTTGATGTCACCAATCTGAGAGCACTGCAGGAGCTGGTCAACCTGCTATGCTGTTGAGACATCCAGCTGAAGAACAACTAGCATGGTGAACCGACTACGAATTGGAGCTGATCCCAGCAGTGATTGAATGGCCGCGGAAAGCAAGATGGGATTCTTCCTTCGTAAACCAACCCCTTTCCCTGTGGGCACAACTACTACCGGCATCCAGCCCTTTCGTTGCTTGCGATGACTCACCAACTTGAAGCCCTCGTTTTCCACGTCAGCCATATTGGCCACTGACTCGTCACCGTCCACGAACGTTGACTCATCCCCACAGAACGATGAGGTCTCGCTGGACGGGTGGTCGTCTTCATGTTCTGGTTTCTCCACGGCCTGGGAAGCCATGGCCGCCTGTTCCGAGCCAGCCTCCTTAGATAGAGTGGTCCCTTTAGACATGCCGGCGCCGGAGCAGCCGTACTCTTCCCATAGGGACAGTACCGCCTTGAAGATGCAGCCGTCCTCGAATATTGAAATAAAACTAGGTAAATTAGGCAAAATTAGGTTAATAACTAGAGCTGAGGTGACAGTAGGTAGAAAATGTCTTCGTATTCCTCCCTCTCTCACCCACGACAGCTTCCTGCCAGAGCCCCTTTGTTTCTGAATGCATTAGAAGGTAACTGCAGCTCAATACAACACACTTCGTTTGTTGCATTTATTGTGGGATAAAGTGCACATTTTCGACGCCTTGCATTCTATTATGTGCATTCTGGATGTTGGGCTTATATGGCCTTTGCGCGACTGAACACTGGGAGACGTAGTCTGGCAGATGAGCACTCACATCATGTTTCGTGTCATGGATGCTGCCATAGTCGACCGCATCTCGAAAACAAAAAAAAATCTATAAGAAAGATACTACTGTCAGGAACGAAGAAAAGTTTACGTTCCGTTTATGAGCGCTGCATGGATACGTCGCGTGAAGGGGTGTGAGCTGGTCGAGGAGTTCACGGGTGGAAGGGCTCCACCCGCTGAATGCGTTTGCTATCCACGCTCAATATTTTTCTCAGGGCCCCTTCGAGGGCCATGATCACCGCCTTGGGAGATAGCTGCGTGCTCTGCCTGTGTGATTGTGCATGGCTTCGAAAGTCGAAGTTGCTTTACCTACCGACTTACCTGGAGGTAAGATTGTTTGTTGCACACGAGGGATGGCAAGTTGGAAAAGTGCTCTAAGTTTTTGATTGCCTTCATCAACAGTAAATATAATAAATAAAGGCACTGGTAAGCCATGCAATGGGCCAACCTGTGCTTTCTGATAAATCGCAAATGTTCTTATAATAGAAAGTGTTCAAAATTAAGCTTTACAGATTTCTTAAAATTATGCACTGAGTGGTGCATGAAATCCACCTCTGCACATAAGTTATGCTGCTATAGGGACAGAAAGTGAAATAATAGGCGTGACCGTCACGCACCTAATTAGCTTAAATTGATAAATTAACTTTCTGATGACTCCATTAATTGGGGATATTTATATGGAAATTGCGAGGCAGTCATATTCCTAAACAATTTCATTTTGCAGAATTTTCCTAGCAGTCGCTTGTTTCCAGAATTTCGCGTCCAAATTTTCAACTCAACCCGCGCAATTGCGCATGCAAGGCGGTGGCGATCGGCGCGAATCTCCTACCAGCGTGACGGGGCGCCTTCTCTGCTAATGACGTAGAGCGCCTGGTGAAGCTGATAACTGTTTACCTTACAATTTCGGTTATCACGATGAAAAAATAACCTCGATGCAATAGCTCCGTCACACAAGGGAGGAGTTTTGCGTCGGCTGCCACTGCCTTACATGCGTATTTACGCGAATTCAGCGGAAAATTTGGGGGCGAATATCTTGGAACACACGTGCTCTAGAACGATTCCACCGAATGAATCAGTCTAGCAAAATGACAACCTCTATAATTCCAATATGAAGATTTACACTAGTTGCAGTGGACAAAAAGTTCATCAATATATTTTAGTTAATTAGGTGCGTGACGGTGTCAGTTATCATCTGACTTTGTGCCCTTTGGCAGCATAACTGCTATGCACAGGTGGTTTTCACGCTTCACTCAGTGCCTAATTTTAAGAAATCTGTAAAGCTTAATCGGACCTTACCATTAGCTGCATATCACAGCTAGCCAATGGTGAGGTCCGGTCGGCAACAACCGCCCAATGACTGTGCTGCTTCTACGGATGCATGATAGCCGCGGGTATGTCTGACTGATCAGTGAGAGAGAACTAAATTGACACTAAATGAACCGCGGAAACTGGACAGCTTATAGAATACGGCCCCTGCAGGACCTTCGATGCCGGCGCTTTAAGAACGTAAAGACAAAAGCTTTCGGGACAGTGTCCGCGAACGCAGCCACGGTAGGGCTCCGTACTCAATGCGGCACATATGCCGGCAGCCAGAGCCAGAAACGCGCGGCGGAAACACAACAAGAACTCTCACACACACTACTCGTAAATGCGCTGCAGATGGGCTGGTGTGCACTGAGAAGAAAAGCCTACCAGACGCCGCTCCCTCCCGCAGCAGGATTTGTGCGCACGCCCCAGCCCTCACCCGCTCCCTCTCGCCTTCGCCAGGCGGTTGGCGCTCCCCGGTTATTATTTAAAAAAAGGAGAGCTGTACGTCACGTGGGCTGCGCAATTGAGCGTATGCTCACAGGTGGCACAATTCTGTCGTCACTGTGGATCTCTAAGGCTACCTCTTGAAGAAGAATGCAGTGATTTCAGTTCGCAAACAATACAAAACTTCATAATTAGATTCTCTCTATGATCCTGCTCAAAGAAAAGAAGTTGTAATCTCATTAACAGAGGCCAACGTGGGGGTGAGAGGGGCACATTCATGAGAAGCATTACAACGGTAAGTGGGAATAAACTACTGCAGGTCCTGGGGCCCATAGACTACTTGGTTCGGCGCACCTGCTGCGTCCGTCACACGAATGTGCTGTTGCACCAGCGCGCCGAAGGCACTCGGCAGAAGAGCAGGCCAGGAAAATGCAGTAAGGCAGCCACAACGCTCGTGATTAGCACGAGGCGAATGAAGGACAGGAGCTTTGTGGCGGTGTGGTACGGTGGGGAGAAGAGAGGCGTCATGAGTGCGTAAAGCTCGTGTTGTCAACGGCCTTGGCGTAGGGTAGGATGGACGCGTTTCCTCCCCCAGCATTGTCCTGGCGACAACTGCCCATCAGAGAGTACAACCAAGGCTTTTCGTCCGTAACCGCGATGTGCATTTCGCCCAGAAGGTTGTTGGCGAACAGCGCTTAGCGATGGCTGTAGTAGCCCAAGCTTCTCTTTGTTTGCCGGTGGACTTTTCACCGTAGAAAGCCGTTGTCTTCGCGCGGCTGGGGCTAGGGCACTGCTTGTCTTGCCCGGGAAATGTTCTGTTACGCCCGGAGTAAAGCATTATCATGTAGCTTTTTTTAGTGTGATGAGTCACTCATCGGATGATTCTACGGCTGCGGCACCGCACAACTAGAAGGCGCAGACTTCACTATTAGACATAGCCAACCCATGCCCTGTAACCGGGAGTTTAAGATATTATTTCGCGATTTTATTATGCATTTATTAAGTGCGTGCGCATTGACTTTGTATGCGTGTCTCAGTAGCGACTACGTTTTCTTTAGCCAGTACCGAAGGCGTAGCGCATCAATCTCGCTGTGTCAGCGACAAGCCCGTTGTGCCAACCATTTGTGCGGGCAGGCACTTTACTTTTTTTTCTCACTCTTTCTAATATACGTCCCAGCGACACGTCCAGCTCATTTCAGCTGAGATGGTCCGATACTGTGAAAGAGGTGCGACGAAATTTTAGAAGGCAGCCCATGTACAATGGGAGCGCAGGTAGTTAACCGAGTACCTTAGGAAGAAGGGGAGTAATGTTTTTTACAATAGGAGAACTGTTTACCATTAGCGAAAAACCTAACTTTCAGGAGCACCAAAAATATTTGTCCTGCTCTGCTCTGCTTTCCTGTTCCGCGTGCCTGGCCCGCGCCTTGCAGCAGGTTTCAAAAAAAATAAAATTCGGCCAGCGCCTGATCGGCGTTGTAGGCACCCAAGACCCTCGTGTTGCTGATCGATAAGTGTTTGTACATAGCTGCTTTTTTCTTGTTTTATGGTTTATCGGGGTTTAAAGTTACAAAGCGACTCAGGCTATGAGGGACGCCGTAGTGGAGGGCTCCGGAAATTTCGACCACCCGGGGTTCTTTAACGTGCGCTGAGATCGCACAGTACACGGGCCTCTAGAATTTCGCCTCTGTCGAAATTCGACCGCCGCGGCCGGGATCGAACAGGCGTCTTTCGGGTGAGCAGCCGAGCGCCATAACCACTGAGCCATCGCGGCGGCTGCTTTTTCCTTGTATTTGAATACATGGAATACAAGTTCTTTTCTTACTTTAGCTATCTTTCGTTTTGCTTGAAAGCACGATTACTCCATGCGAGTACGTTTGCTGTTGTTGTGCTAACACACATGCAGCTGCGCCCCGTTCTGTGCTCCACCATGGAATGCACTAACGCCGCTTTCTCAGCACCTATGTACGAAAGATGAGAACAGGCCTTCAAAACAAGGGAGGCACGTTCAACCTGGTCTCCAGCTGCAGTCTCTCCCTCCTCATCAGACCAACGGCACTCTGAGAAGAAATACTTTCGGCGTGTCGTAACGAACCAACTTCTGGCAGCTTCGGCTTTTCCCTGACACTAACTAGAGTCGGCCTAGCATTATAGTGGCCTAGGTGGGTTGTTACTATCAAACGATACGTACAGAGCTGTCAGTAATGCCAGCGCCGGAAGTCACCGCTATTTAAGCCTTCAGGGTCTCTGCAACCTATCCTGCTACCTATAGCGCACCATTCGACCAAGTCGACATGGACCTCCTTGGGACTTCTCCTTTTGTCCTCGGCGGGCAACTGATCGATGATCGTCGCAGCTGACTACCTGACCCATTATGCCAAGGTGAAGGCGTGATAAGGTGGCAAAACCTGAGACGAGATCTTACCGTGTGTCACACCCGCATTTAATACCGTACATTCTGGCCTCTTCACACCGTCTCGCCTCGTCTTCCGAGACGTTCAAACGGCACTGGACGCGATGCTGCCGCGCGCTGACGATGACAGCTACACCCGACACTAACCAGTTTGCTCAGCATGCACAGGAGGCTCGTGAACTGCCCTGTTTACAAATCGGGAGCCAATAGGACTGTGCGCATGTGCCGTTGTTACCTTTGCCAAAGAGAAGTCTGCTGCAATGCCGACGACCAGGTTTGGGTGTCGGCCTCTGTGTGCCGGCAAGTGCTACTTGAAAATCTTCTGAGCAACTACTGCGGACACTGCAGAATCTTGCGCCGCACCACTGGCATCAGTTAAGAAGTTCATTGAGAGAGCCCGTAGCAAACGCGGAGCCGACAGCGCCGCTCTGAGAATATGCAAGTTGTGTGCATGAAACTGTACCTTTCTATTCTGGTTAATTCTTTTCTCCTTTTCTCTGACACTTATTACCTGGAAAGTGTTGCGTCTACCATTCGTATTCCCCTCCCCCTTCCTCCCCCATTTTTTTAAGGAAGCAATGTAAAGTGGTGCTGGCGAAGCAAGACAGATTATCTGGGCTGTTAGCGCGAACGAACACTGCAAATATCTTCCGATAACTCTAAAAAATCTTCGTTAGACACCGTGAAAAAATATTCAAACTACCATAACAACACGCCTCATCTTTCCTATTCTTGTCTTCGACACAGCACCGCATTAAAACTGGTGAAAAAGTTTCGGGGCGGTGGAGGCAATGCAATACAACGTCGACGAGATATTGCAACGTCGGGGGAAACAGACTTGGCGAGGCCGAGTTGTGACGTGCAAAAGCCTACTATTTCTATCCGGTAGGTAGCGGCCGTCTTCAGTTTGATTACGCACTCACTTCCTTAGGTGCCTCGATAAAATTACTAAGCATAGGCACGAACGTAAAAGGAACCTTTGAAACATGCGCAGTGCCACTGGTGTGAACAGCCTAGTGCATACGTGAGCAACCCTTGCTGTGCTAATCACATTTTCAGAAATTCATTTTTTTATTGCGTTCGAGCCATTCATTTTCTCTGCGCGTACGGGATACCGCCAAAATTTTCCGAGTGCTGCTTCAAAATATTTCTCTTTTTACGAGTTCCAAACGCCCAGTCTGGTGACATCCACGAAAAGCCCCTAATAACTGTGTTATCCGTATATCGGATTTCCACAGAAGATTAACGAGATGGAGGGCGCACTCATTGCTATAATTGTTTGTTGCGAAAATGTGAATGAAAGAAACCTACGTCTTCCGTTTTTGCAGCTGCCCACACAGCGCGTTATATTGTTTGCAACGGCACTCTTATGCACTGCCATTCAGCATCGGCAAATTTTCAAGAACTCATCCGCTCAGGTACTGGTTTCTAACTTGTCTCATATTTATAGCGTGGTGTCCTTTTTTTAGAGCGAAAACTCTACTTCATGATAAAAGCTGCAAAAGCCATTTCCCTGCTGAAGACTGACCTTGAATAAATAAAATAAATATCGCCGCAACTAGATTTCGAACCCGCGGCGGCGTGAAAAGATCAGCTTCGCTGGCCTCTGCATGAGAGCACCGTGCTACCGCCGAAGCTGCTGCACACCATCGCGCTCTCGCTCCGTGGTCTTCATCAACTTATACTACTATCGAACTAACATCGTCCCCAGATGTGCCACAGACCAAGCAAAGAAAATGAACCCTTGGGACAACCAGGCTAAACACGTTTTCTCACCTCTACTAGGTTTAACTACGTTAAAACCATACCGTTTTTTTTTTCGTATTGCTGTATATATTGTGCCTTTATGCACATGTGTTGATTGTTTATAACAGCATTAATATCGCACTGCATTTACGTGCTGACTAGATTGATAGCCGCTCCAGTTTTTTTTTGTTTCCTATTAGTTTACGCCTAAACATGTTTTTATCTTCTTCAGTACTAGTATTCTCATCTCATCTTTCCTGTTTGTTTACCTTCACTTGTTTTTATAATCTTGTGTTGCAGCTACCCTAATACGTTCGTTTCTGTTTTGATTGTGCTTTTTGTATATTATGCATGTTGTGGGGACTGCCACGCCGTCCCCCTTTCTTGACTTTCCCGCGATGCACCCTGCAGCAACAGCCTCGCCTCGTCGGGGCGCGCCACGTGACTCTCCCTGGTTAACTTTACAAGAGAGGGCGCTGGAGTCGCAGCGGGAGAGGCTGCTTGCAGCGCGTGCGCGGGTACAGCATCCTCTTGGGCTGGGGAACGCCGTCGGGAGTGGACGCATCGCCCTCGGCGCTCCGCTCTCCGCCATCGGGGCGAGGCCTTGTGGCGCGGACCGTTCTCCCGCATCTCGTCCCATCCGGCCGCGCAGTATCCCCTGCCCCTCGCGTGGGCGCACATTCGCTCGTAATTTTGCTGGTGAGCCGGACGACCTCGATTCCTCTGCGTATTTTGTTGCTAGCTGGCGTTATTGTTACTGTAGCAATAAATGCCTTGTTTGTGTCAGCCAGTGTGTCGTTCCTTTGTTCCCTCAGAACAAGGCCCGCCGGGGTCGGCGTGCGCTCGGTAGCGTACGCAATCACGGGGTGGAGTCCGGCGAATTTGAACTGTGTCAGCCACGGTTACATGGGGAAAAACGTGTTTATCTCCCCTATTAAAACCCCCTAATGTATGAATACCGCCCCCCGTCCCCAGTACCCTATGTAATAGCAGCAGCAGTAGACTGCCCTCTAGGCCCAAAATGCACTGTTTTGCTTGTTGAGAGCGACTGCTTGAGGGACCAATTGTAGCTGTGCCCCTCGCTCTTCTCTCTTTCCCTTCTTATTCAAATCATCCCTCTTCTCCAATGCAGGGTAGCCAACCACAACGCCCTTCTTGTTAACGTTCCTGCCTTCTTTCTTCCTCTGTCTCTCTCTCTAGGACCTTTAGGGACATTTTGAATAACTAAATAAATTATTTAAATCAGGAGGAGTTATGTGAATTTTTTTTGCATTTTAGCGTTCGGCCATAACAGTAACCGACCAGATTATTGCCATGCCGTGTCTATTAAGAAACTGACTACTCAGTCAGTCTTCCAAGTTTTAGCAATGATATACTAGAGGTGTTTCCATTTAGTCTTACTTCTTTGAGTTTGATTTTCCAGAAATACATTAATTATTACTGTGGCTTAATCGTATGCCAGCGTACCTTCCGCTTTACATATAGGTTGTCATGATATTCCTGACTTTGGTAAAGCGCGAAAGCCAATTCCAACTAACGTACAGTGGCATGCAGCGAGAATGCAGAAAAACATAAGGTAGGTACTGTTTATTTCAAGTAAAGAGAGTTTGTAAAACACCTCTTTTACTGTTGTTCATCATTTGCTATTACCCCTCCACGGCCGCGCCTCGCAACGCCAGTCATCACTGGACTGGCCTATGCGATGGTCGTTGAAAAGAACTGGTACTCTATCTGGCCCTAAACAATTAGGCCAAGTAGTAGTTGCGTCACGACGCTCTTTTGTTGTTAGCGATTCCAGATCAGAGGTAATAGCACCACATGTGCCGCTGCTGTGCAGTAGTGCGTAATTGCAGCGCAGCCCACACTGCCAATTGAGCTCCGTAGGAGCTCAATTACGTGGCTGCTTTTCTGAGAGGCCCAGCCGCATCAAAGCAGTTTCTACAACTATTCAAACTGCCAGCAGTGTGTCCAACATTATATTGCCTAGTGTTTCCTTAGCTCATTACAGGAACAAAGCTCGGGTAGAAGTGATCAAAGCAATAACTGCGCCCTCGTACTGGTAATTAGGGCGCGTTGGATGGATTTAGCTATCTTATTAACTCTGGAACGCTTGATTTATAGAAAGCTATGCTGCAGCTTAGTGGAGGTGCTTGCTCTGCGTAATCGCACAAATGCATATAAGAGCAGCATGAAAAAAATCAGACTCCAAACACAGCACCTTGTCAGCAGTCCTTCCCCGAGGACAGGGCCGAGGAAATGATACTGTCCAGTCTTTGAGAGGTTTACACTGCTCGAAAGCAGGGGCTGCAAAAAGAATAGACAAAACAAAAAGGCGAATTGGTTAAGACTAGTTAAATAAAGGACTTTTAAAAATAGAATGCACAGCACCACAGGACAAGAAAGAAATGAAGTCCTGTGGTTGCGCTATGTTTTCTGTTCCCAAAATATGTGTGAACTTGCCCCACTTGCTGCCTTGGCAAAAAAACAAAACAATGTGTGTGCAATTTTGGAACTTTAAAGAAAAACAACAGAAGGCAGATAGCACGTCACGTTTAAAGCAACGTGGCTTTATCTCTTAAAAGATTACAACCTTCCCCACTGATATAGGTTTGTCTGAGCCCTCTGCTTAGTACAACCTGACAACATAACTGGAATAATGCACACCTTTTATGACTTATTAAATTTGCGAGAAAGATTTCTCTCAGCAGAGGTGATCTCCCAAACCAGTGTCTTGATGTGCCAGGTATGCTGTAAATGTTCGCATTTAGAATGCAGCATACGCTTGCTGTGCTCACACGCAAGCACTTACGTGTAATGGATACGTGTTTAAAATATTCCCAAGACTTGGCCGATAATTTCGCCAATGTATTTTAAAATTTTGATCATTAATAGGAGTAACATCAAAACTTCTCCATTGCTTTTACGTGAACAAAGATATAGCGAAAAAGTGGATCTTTTGGTGAGGCAATCATATGGATTAATGAAACAATGCATTTCACTGAATGAAGGCGTCCAGTAGCAATGATAGAGGGAAATTTCAATAACAGTGACAGTAAAGTGAAGCAATGACACCGTGCAGCCTGCGCACTCTGCAGTCTGCAAGCATGGCACCTGCAACATGCAACCGGCGGACACACGCAACATCTCAAGACTGGCCGGAATGGCTATTTACTGTGGCAAAAGTGAGCTAAGAAACCGTAATTGATGCTTAATTGGAAGCCTTTTTATTCTTCTGAAGGCAGACCTGTTCCGCCTTTAATTTACTTGCAACATGCTGCCATAACTTTACTTCCCACGTTTCCCACGACCTTGAGACATCACGTGCGGTGCTGTGGCGCGCTGCACTGCGCACGCCATGAAAAGGTTGGGGGCTTCGATCCCCATCAGGGATGTGTTTTTTTTGCCCGTTTTTCTCACTAACCAAACAATTAAACTTTTACGTGTATAGTTAAAACTAATAATTTAAAAAGCACGTCAGGATTCTTCGTTTTCAGCAACTGGTGGCTTTTTTATATGAAGACGAATCCGCATGAATCCGCGTCTCAAATGCAAGGTGACGAGGAGACAGCCAAAGCGATGATGCAGTGTATGCCGCTACATGTGAACGCTTGCAGCGGTGTGACAGTCGAAATTTCCCACGAGGGCAACGTACCTCCACCGTGTGGGCGGCGTGTAGCACCACGAAAGGCTGCATCCCTATCCAGAAGTGGAAGATGCCCTCTTTGCTTGTGAGCTCCGCGAACCCGTTGAAGCCCTCGTACATAACTGGAAGGCAAGGAAACGCAGTTACCTGTATGCCGCATGAATGAACGGCACATGCAAAATTGATAACGCTTCAGCATGGGAAGGGTTATTAGCTGAGACCTAGTTTTCAGTGCACAATGTTGCTACTTGGCCAGGTGTACACAGTCGCCTTTCTTTACACTTCTTAGTTGGCCGACGCAGTTAAGAATAATCCTAAGATGGGATGGGTCTTCGCGAAACAGACGCTATCTGGCCACTCAGATATTTTCGATTCTTGGCCAAATTTCTGTCGTTTACACCGCTGCACATTCGACTTATTTTTTAAAATTGTAATGCTACTCATGCCTTCTACCATGGCTATTATTGTCGCCATTCCTATCATTCCTGCTAAATTTGTTCTTTCACTGAATTATCAGTCCAGTGGGTCTCAGACATTGCAGCTGCCGTTACCTACGAGAATTTACTTCTTTATCGCGTTCTAACCACAAGCGTTGCAAAACTACCGGATAAGGGTTTACAATGTTTTTTTAAAGCGATGTTTATTGCCTCAGGGCACAAAGGCTATGAAATGAGGGATGATGAGGACGCTTAAATAAATGAAAAGAGGTTGGCTGATCTAATGAAATCAAGTAGTGAACGATAATATGGTCCCTATGTCCAAGCGATGTAGGAATCCGGATTGGTCGGTGAGAGACCCACTGCCGCCAGGTGCCGAATTTTCGTCGGCTTCAGCGCCGGGCAAACCCACAACAGGTGGGGGATATCCGCCTCCCTATCTCTGATCTTGCAGACTGGACACCCGGGGCGGGGTTATAATTCTTGGAAATGCGGCCACTTGCGTGCCACGGCTGGAGTTAGGGCAACCGCGACCCTCCTCTGCATCCTCCTCTGCACGGTTAAGACCACGGGGGAGGGTTACCGCACACGGAGGGATTAGAGCACGTGTGTGGCGCTGGAGGTGTTCCTTTCTTGTTAAAAGGAGGGTGGCGTCATTCAGAGTGAGGACTCGAGGCAAAGGCGAGGTTGGGGTCGAAAGGCGGGTCGCAGAATCTGCGCGGCTTTGTGCGCTCAGAAGGTCACGCGGGACCCACTCAATATGGATTTGCCGCGGGATGAGTGCCGCTAGACGGGGGATGTCTTGGCAGATTTCTGGGGTGTGACTGCCACGTCTTAGTAGGTGTGTGACGTGAAGGGCGTCGGTGCGAATGACAATGCGGGCCGTAGGTAGCATGGGAACGGCTGCACAGAGCAAAGTGTCTCTTGAACCGCAAGCATCTCTGGTTCGTCTTCCTAGATCGGTTACTAGTTTGCGTTAAAAGTTCAGACTGAGGTCACACTTTTTGGCGGGAATTCTCTGGAAATTGGTTCCCAGAGAATAAATAAAGTTCAAGACTGAAAACGGCTCGAAAAACGGGACAAGATAGAGAGAAGCAACACACACAGCCCCGAACTTACAACTCAGTGTATTTCATGCGAGAGCGCAATAAATACAAGAAGTACACATAAAAACTAAAAGAGCACAATGATATAAGATTGATACTATTGCAGGACAATATCTAAAAAGGCTATCTCTTTTCTCGATAA
>JARKHS020013469.1:0-17709 GCA_030143305.2 Amblyomma americanum
TATATTATTGTTTATGACGCTGATTAAAACACCAAATTTCTAGAAATGCCTCGTTTTCGCTATCTTTCCTTGTTCGGACTCTGGCAGCCTTGAAGGACCCGCCGCGGTGGCTCAGTGGTTAGGGCGCTCGGCTACTGATTCGGAGTACCCGGGATCGAACCCGACCGCGGCTGCTGCGTTTCGATGGAGTCGAAACGCTAAGGCGCCTGTGTGCTGCTTCATGTGAGTGCACGTTAAAGATCTCCATGTTGTCCAAATTTTTCCACCCTCCATTACTGCACCTCTTTCTTCCTGTCTTCTCTCAGTCCCTCCTCTATCCCTTCCCTTACGGCGATGCTCAGGCGTCTGCCGAGATTGAGAAAGATACAGCGCCATTTCCTTTTCCGCAAAACTAATTTTAATTTCCGCGGCCCCAGCTCAGGTGCTTCAGGATCGATGGTAGATGCCAGGGCTAGCAAAAAATCCTTTCATTTTTGCTATTTTTTTTAATAAAACCACTATCACCAATGTTCAAGCCAGGGTGGAACACAGAGTAAATGGGGGGCGCTTCACTCTTTTTCGGGTTCATTGCTATATAATAGAGCGATCACTCTTTACAGTACAGTGGTTAAAAGGGTCTGCCTTGAAATATCTCGTTTAGTGTTTATTTTATAGACTGAATGTGTTGTGCTCTCGAATCGGAGCAAGAAGGGCGCAGACTGCTTGTCAGGCATCCATCTGCTTTTTAGTCTACGTTGTCTGAATAAACTAACTCTGAAAATGTACGCCGTTTTGCAGATTAAACCACTGGCTACAGCTCCACCTAGTGCGGCAGTTGTGCCTGTGGCCTTGCCGTTGGTATCCCAGCTGCTTGGCGATAGAGATGCCGTTTTTGTCCTCTGAGAATTTTTTCTCCTCAGAAAAGAAGAAATCTGGTGGAGTTTTAGCGTAGTTAACCGAGTAAGCGTGCGAGAGCATGTGTTTACCGTGGTTGGACCACGCTTTTCTTTTCAGATCCGGAGTTCCCGGGTTCGAACCCTATAGCGGCAGCTGCGTTTTTATGGAGGCAAAACGCTAAGGCGCCCGTGTGCTGTGCGATGTCAGTGCACATTAAAGATCCACAGGTGGTCGAAATTATTCCGGAGCACTCCACTACGGCACCTATTTCTTCCTTTCTTAGTCCCTGCTTTTCCATTCCCTTACGGCGCGGTTGAGGTGTCCGCCGATAGGTGAGACATACTGCGCCAGTTCCGTTCCCCAAAAACCATCCGGAGTTCACGGGTTCGAACCCGACCGGGGTTCGAACCCGACCGAGTCGGCCACGTTTCTTTAATGGCGAAAACACTGAGGCGCCCGTGTGCTGTGCGATGTCAGTGCAGGTAAAAGATCCCCAGGTGGTAGAAATTATTAGGGAGCCCTCCACTACGGCACCCCTCTCTTCCTTTCCTCTTTCAGTCCCTGCTTCACCCCTCCCTTACGGCGCAGTTCAGCCGTCCGCCGATACGTGAGACAGATACTGCGCAATTTCCTCCCCCCCCCCCCCAAAAAAAAAAAAGCCGCGGTGGCTCAGTGGTTAGGGCGCTCGACTACTGATCCGGAGTTCCCGGGTTCGAACCCGACCGCGGCGGCTGCGTTTTTATGCAGGAAAAACGCTAAGGCGCCCGTGTGCTGTGCGATGTCAGTGCACGTTAAAGATCCCCAGGTGGTCGAAATTATTTCGGAGCCCTCCACTACGGCACCTCCTTCTTCCTCTCTTCTTTCACTCCCTTCCTTATACCTTCCCTTACGGCGCGGTTCAGGTGTCCAACGATATATGAGAGAGATACTGCGCCATTTCCTTTCCCCAAAAAGCAATTATTATTATTATTATCGCGAGCGATGGAATTAGCTGCCTCGTTGCCAGGATGGGCCTTGTGAGCGGGCAACCTGATGATTTTGGTGATTTATGGTTTATGGTGGTTAACGTCCCAAAGCGACTCAGGCTTTGAGAGACGCCGTAGTGAGGGGCTCCGGAAATTTTGACCACTTGGGGTTCTTTAACGTGCACTGACGTCGCACAGTACACGGACCTCCAGAATTTCGCCTCCATCGAAATTCGACCGCCGCGGCCGGGATCGAACCCGCGTCTTTCGAAGGTGATGGTGCCAGAACTTAAGGTGCCAATAGCCGGAGGTGCCACACGTCCAACCGTGTAGTTGTAGACCGCTGGCACTGGAATAACTGAAAATGTATTCCGCGGAGGTTTGCGTGATGGCAAGTGCAATATGGCTGCCTCTTCGGCGTCTACAGAAAACGAAGTGTATACTGAGGCAGTAAGTGTGGGTTGGAGGGAGTTGTCGGTGACTGCAAGGGTGTGAACTAGGTAGCGGCGGTACGGGGTGGCTTCCACATAAGCCACGGCAGGTTTTCGTCCGTACTCACGCCAGAGCGCGGAGGCTCGCGCTGCTCCGCGGGAGAGGTGGTGTTCAGGATGTCTATTGTTAAGGAGGGGATGGACGGTTAGGAGAGAGGAGACGTATTAAGGAATGGGAATGAGGTGGGAAGGGGGATAAGAGTGGAGAGAAGTGCGGGACCCGGGTGGGTGCGGGAGTGACGGAGGAGCTGGGCCGTGCGAAGGGCCTCCTTCAGCTCCGTAAGTAAGGAAGTTGTGGAAGCCTATGGACAGTAGCCGAGCCGTTGAGAGAGATGCGAGAAGGGATAGGGCCAACTCATACTCCTGGCGAATGAGGCTGTTTACTTTGTCCTCCTCGTTGCGAGAAAGAAAGAGGTACGGAAGAGAATAAATGAAGCGGCTTAGAAGAAACGCCTGCACCAGACGGATTAGGTCGTGCTCGCGCATGCCGTGGTGGCGGTTGGCAGTGCGGCATATGTGGCGGATGGTCTGATGTACGGCGTTTGGGAGTCGAGTGATGAGGGTGGTGTGCTCGCCATTAGACCGAAGAAATAGTCCAAGGATGCGGAGGGTAGAAACAAGAGGTATGGGTGTGCCGTCCAGGTAGACGGTGAAAGGAGAGGGTGACAATGGGGCCACTCTCCGAGGCTGAAGGAACAACCGCTCGGTTTTGGTCGGGGAGCAGCTCAACCTGATAGCCCGGGCGTGAGTCACCACTGCGTGCACACCCACCTGGAGAAAGGTGTCTATATCGCCAAGATTGCCGGTGGTCACCCAGAGGGTGATGTCATCGGCATAAAAACATGAGACAGAGTTGGGATTGTGTGCAGAGCATTTGCCAGCGGGAATAGGGTTATGTTGAGCAGAAGAGGGGACAAGACAGTACCTTGGCGGGTACTCTTGTTGTCAAGGGTGAAAAAGGAGAAGCAAGATTGCCTTATGAAATTTCGGCTTTGCGGTGGGCGAGGAAATCGGTGACGAAAGCATGGACACGGGTCCCGACATGGAGAGAGGAGAGAGCGTCCAGAATGGCGGTGTGATGTACATTGCCGAATGCTTTGGTGAGGTCCAGCGCCAGGATATCTCGAGTGCGGTTGTGGTGCGAGGGTTGTAGGACATCCTTGGAAAGCTGGAGCATGACATCCTGGCTACACAAATGAGGACGAAAGCAGAACATCGGGTCTGGATACATGTCGTGGTCATCCAGGTGTCTGCAGGTGCGCTAGGATGACGCGCTCTATGTGCTTGCCGAGACAGGAGGTGAGAGAGATGGAGTGGAAGTGTTCTAAGACAATAGGTTTGCCGTGTTTGGGGATGAAAGACACGTGCATAGATCCACGAGGAGGGAGGAGTTCCAGCCTGTCAATGTGTTGGAAAGGTAAGTAAGGGCTTCGGGGGCGGGGTTATCTAGGTTGCGGAGTGCTTCGTTCGTGATGCAGTCCGCCCCCGGGGCCGAGGGGGTGCGGAGCGTGACTAGCGCCGCACGAACCACGCTCCAGGAGATTTCCGCATCAAAATCGGGTTTAGGCCAGCCGGAGTAGGTGGGAAGAGGAGTGGGGGTTTGGTGCAGAGGTAGTGGTTCTGAGGGGCCGCCAGGGAGTCAGTATCGGTTAGTGGGAGGAGTGAAGGATATGGGAGATACCTTTGCAGTGGGAAGCTTTGGTATACATAAGGTCTAGCAGCGCCGTGGGAAGCGACCACGTGTCGCGGAGGCCCTGCCCCTCAGATTAGAGCGGCAGAATTATCCCCCGCCTGCTGAAACCCTGAGCAAGAACAAGATGTCCCTCCGTAGACTACATAATGAGACATTCCACACCCCCTATATATTACACGCCATATATCCTGATTCCATGGAAGCATAATACAGGGTTTTTGGGGAGAAGGCAGACCTGTACCATATGGTATGGACCTGCCAAGAAAAAAATTAGGCTAAGGTTTAACCCGACTAAACCTAAGTAACCAAAGCGAAAGCCAACATCTGAGACGCAGGTGGAATCCGATCCCACCGGCGGCATGGTTGTTTTTTCTGCGGCTTTATAAGTAAATTTCTTTAAGCGATAGAATAATGTAAGTATTATTATCCCAGTGATTTTCTCAACACAATAAAAAAATTAAAAACATTCCCCTATGCACCTTGGTTTCGGTGACTGTTGGCTCCCTTCATATGCTTGTCAAACGAAGCCCTCATTTTCTTTACCTTATATATATATATATATATATATATATATATGAAGTACAGTATTGCGACAAACGCGACTGTTAGTTTTAAAGGTTTATTGTGCCAACAGTTTCGGAAATGGTATTCCCTTTGTCAGGGCAGGCTTACAATGGAACATTTTTATCGATATAAGGACACAGGGCGGTCGAGGAAGTATAATCCCCGCACTCAAAGCAAACTTGAGAGTGAGGGCAAGGGGCCGTATAATGGACCGCGCAGCAGCTCTCACAGGGGCAGCGGCTGAATAAAACACAGAAAAACGCAGAAAAAAACGGGGAGGTGGAAATAGTAAAGAAGTCGAAAAGACAACGAATTTGAACAGCGATAGAAAAGGGAAAGGAGCGTTAAACACGGCTCTCTGCGCACCGGGAAGCCGCACTCCTTCCCCCTCCCTCTCTCTACAACACTCTCGCAAGACGCCGTCGGGTCCGCGCGGGCGGCCCGTATCAGGTATCCTGAGTCGCTTGCTGGGAACGCGCACGAGAGACACTTGTTGCGCGCCGCAACGGCAACCTGCTACCATGTCGGATGCGTATCATTGCTTCTTTTCTTCGGTAGGCTCTTATTTTGTTTATTTATTTATTTATTTAGAAATACTGTCAGCCCTCAGTTGAGGGTCATTACAGGGAGGGATGTTACATATACGTTCATACAAAAAAACAGCCAGATACAAAAGAAATATGCACATGCACTACAGCGCCCTAAGGATACAACACAAGATACGATATACAGACTATGTATTCAAATGTTCACCCAGCTGCCGCACGCGCACAAACAGAAAAAAGAAAAAAGAGAGAAAAGAGAAACGAAAAATCACTTTACAATATCCACACGGTACAGTTTTAGTGAAGAACGTTGATTGCATTCGTAAACAATGCGCTATCAGAACTGCGAACAATTTCTGTAGGCAGCTTGTTCCACAGCTCTATTGACTCTGGAAAGAACGAACAACGAAAGGCATTGGTTCGGGACAAGTATGGTCGAATAGCTTCACTATGATTTAAGCAGGAGCTCAGTCTGCCTGGAGGTTTTAAATACAAGTCTTTATTAATTTTTAGTTCGCCGTTAATTATTTGAAATAACGTTTTTACTCTCTGTCTCTTGCACCGATCTTCCAATAATTCAAGACCGCAAGACTTTAACATCGCAGAAACTGAGTCTGTCTTTCTATATTTCGAGCAACTAAAGCGCGCCGCCCGGCGCTGCACCTTCTCTATTTTGGCCCACATTACCTTTTGATGGGGCTTCCATGCTACTAATGCATATTCTAGGGATGGTCGAATAAGAGATCTGTAAGCCAGCAGTTTAACATCTTTGTTGCCCTCCCCAGTTTTGCTCTTAAAAAACCCAATTTCTTTTGTGCCGCTGAGCACACTCTTTCTACTTGATTGTGCCATTTTAAATCATGCGAAATAGAAACACCAAGATATTTGAAACAAGAAACATTAACTAGATTGTAGCCTTGAATATCATACTGAAAAGTAAAGATATTCTTTTTTGCAGTGATATGCGTGTATGTGGTCTTATCAAAATTAGTTTGCATTTCCCACTTATCACACCAACTCCCAAACGCATGAAGGTTTCGGTTGAGCTTAATCTGATCCTCTAAACAAGATATCGGCGCAAAAATCAAGCAGTCATCTGCAAAGAGTTTTATCTTAGCAGAACTATCTAAAGCGGTTGCTACATCATTGATGTAAAGCAGAAAAAGTGCTGGCCCTAACACGGACCCCTGTGGCACTCCTGAGTATACATCTAGAAAACCAGACTCGGAACCATCAACGCGAACTGCCTGCTTGCGGTTAGTTAAATAATCTTCAATCCATTTTAGAACGTCGCCATTTATACCAGCTTTGTACAGCTTAAAAAGTAATTTACGATGAGGAACCTTATCAAAGGCTTTGGCAAAATCAACGCATATAACATCTGTTTGTTCACGGTTGTCCATAACTTCGAAAAAATCGTGCAATGTCTCAATGAGCTGCGTCACTGTGGAAAGTCCCCGTCAGAACCCATGCTGGCATGCGCAAAGGAGGCCATTTGATTCTAGGAAGATAATTATATGTTTTGTTATGTCGTGTTCCATAACCTTGCAGCAAACTGAGGTAAGGGATACAGGACGGTAGTTATTCATTAGAGTACGATTGCCACTTTTAAATACGGGGATAACTATAGCACAACGCCAGTCCTGGGGCACGGAATGGGTGCTTAGTGATTTCTGAAAAATAATTACCAAATAAAATGATATCCACTCAGCATACCTTTTCAAAAAGCCAGTAGGTATTCCGTCTGGCCCAGAAGCCTTCTTGTCATCTAACTGTAGCAACTGTTGGAATACGCCCCTCTGAGTAAAGTTGATAGCGTCCATGAAACTTTCGCTGAAAGATGCCCCATCATCTACCGGAAATGGTCGATCACTGCGCGTGAATACTGATTGAAAATATTTGTTTAATCCATCAGCGATAACACATTTTTCTTCTACTAGAACATTTCCTAACGTCATTTGCTTTATTTTTTCCTTTCTGCGGTCTAAATAACGCCAAAATTTTTCGGAGAAGTCTTAAGAAAATCACTTAAAGTGCGATTAAAAAATGTTTGCTTCGAGCTGAGTAACAAAGCCTTTATTCCCTGACGTACTGCGTGTATTTCCTTAGGATCTGCTGTTCTTCTGCGCAGCCTTTTTAATTTCCGTTTCGCGTGAACAATATCCCTCGTTATCCATGGGTTACTCCGCTTCGTTTTCTTGAGTCGGGTCGGAACGAACTGATCTATGCAGACTTGAATGATAGTTTTAAAGCGCTGCCACAACTCAACTGTTTCGAGCTCGGAGACATTTTCAAATTCGTTGAAACACTTTTCTAAATAATCTAGAATAGATGTATCATCGGCCTTAGCATAGTTTTTGATTTCAACACGTACAGTAGGTTTTGTAGGTGGTGGTTTACAAGTAAACACATTCAGCAAAATGATTTTGTAATCGGATATACCATCCGTAACTGCCATTTTTTAATCGCCTACTTTATGGGAAAGGAACACCAAGTCATGCAATGCCTGTGATTGAGACGTTATGCGTGTGTTTTTCTTCACTATTTGCCTTAAATTATGAAAAAATGCGATATCCAATAATTTTTCAGCACTAGAAATTTCTGTATTTCCAGGCGAAATAAGTTCCCAATGGATATGTGGTAAGTTAAAATCACCAGTCATTATTAGCCTGGTGTTCCTGTTTACATGTGAGCAAAGAAATGTATTTAACATATCTAGAAAATCAGGTGAAGTAGTTGGCGGCCTATAAACGACTCCTATGAGGTACGACATGCCAGAAAACATGATTTTACACCAGCCATCGCTTTTCTACCAGCCATCGTGGCGCCCTTCTTCCGATAAATACACTAGGCCGTTTCAACCCATGTCCGGCAGTGCGCTTCCTGTGAAAAAGTTGCAGCCGTGGGGGAAAAAAATATATCGAGCGAAGCCCGAGCGAGTGGTGAGAAGGCAGAGAGGGATTTGGGAGAGAAAACGAAAGGGAGAAAGAGCAGAAAAAAATTATTAGTGCAAAGAACATTGAAAGAAGAAAGTATTAACACACACAAAAAAATGAATACAAAGTGGCGCCAAACTAATACGAAATGGTTAATGAGAATGAATCAGGCGCGGAAGACATAACACAGAATAAAAAAAATAAAAAAAAGAAAAGTAAAAAAAGAAAATAATAATAATTCATGTGTGCGGAAACCGCGAAAGGTCTGCGGCCCTAGGGGCTGCCACGTGGTCCCAGTGGGCTAGGGGATAGAGTTAGAATATAGGTGTCTATTCCAGATAGAACATCGATGCTGGCTTTAGGTTGGACAAAGGAGATTACTGAGAAAATAAACAGCTAGATTCCCAGCCATTTCTGAGCGTGGTTGAAGTTTTTTATAACAACATCCGGCGTATTTTGATTTGCAATGCTGTCGAAAGCCTATGACGGATGAAATTTCCTACGTTGTCTCCTTCAAGCAGGAGAGCCTCCCAGGAGTTGCGTTCATGCCATGGGAGAACGTGCCAAACTTGCGAATGAGATATGACTCCATTTGTTCCCTGTAATAGGTGCTAGGGAACCCGGACTGGAGAAGAATGATGCGGATGTTTTCGAAACTGTGGAGTGGCAGACATAGGTGCTTGGAGCTGGGTAAAGATGACACTTGGGCTTTGTGGCTGTAAAAGCGGAAGCGAAATGATGTCTTGGTCTGACCAATATACTCTTGCCCGCACACCTCACAATGAAATCACATTGCTTGAGTCGCAGTCCAGGTCTTAGCTTATGTGAAACACAAAGTTGTCGAACTTGGATTTTGCCAATTTGGTGTCTAAAATATGCGGACAGACTTTGCACCGAGGTTTTCTGCATGGGTGGCACCTACCCTGGGTAGAGTTCTTTGTTTTCGCATTGACAAGCAAGTCTCTCAAGTTATTGTTCCGGCGGTACACCACTCTGGGCAGTTCCTTGAAGATTTGTGACAACCTATTCTCTGTCTGATTGTATTAAAATGACGGCTTAGTAAGTTACTCTGGGAGCCGTTGAGGAGAAGGTAAGGATTAAGTTTGTTTTCTGTCGTGTTTCACTTTGTTTTCTGCCAGGATGGATGTGCGGCCTAGGTTGCGAGTGCGTTCAATCGCGTCATCCACTTTTTCGCCGGGGTATTTCTGCCGTGACAAGAGCGGCTTTGAGAGTCCTTGTATGTTGGTCAAATTCGTCTATTGTAGAACATATTCTTCGGTATATATATATATATATATATATATATATATATATATATATATATATATATATATATATATATATATATATATATATATATATATAGAAAGATAAACGTATTTGGTTGCTAGAGGCAAAAATTCAAAGTTGAAAACGCTTCATTTAGCCATAGATTTATTTTGAGTCGACGTTTCGGACAGAGCCTGTCCTTTCTCAAGACTGAAGTTACAGGGGTCTTCTTCCTCTTCTTAAGGAGTTGGCACTGGCACACATGTACGACACATGAACAAAAAAAAAAACGGTGGCAAAGAATACTAGAAAAGATACAGATAGAAAGGGAAAAAAGGGGGAACAAATAAAAAAGAAAAACGTGTTGTACCCCGCCGCCCACCCCGAAGCCGCGGGGAGCCGACCCCGGACGAGGGAAACAAAAAAAAGGAAAACACGGAGCGGGCGAGGATAATGGCTACCCATCAAGGCAACAGAGCGGCGGCGTGTAAGGTGCACAGGAGCAGACGGTGGCGGGATCGCCCTACACACAAAAGTTAAAGACGCGTGCACTCGCGTGCCCCGTACACAAAGAGTAAACAAATAAACAGAATAAAATGCAGACAGGGTCGGAGCTTCCGTCATCTTGAACCACTCCGGCAGCCAGAGCCAAGGCCGAATCAGAGGCGCCGTGAGCTTAACTAAACACACGTGCACTGTGCATGAAAACACCCAGACACACAGCAGTAAAACATCCGAGCTCATGCCAGTGTCGTGTGGCGGCTAAATGACAATGGCGGGAGCATTTAAGCGAGTAAGGTGTACAGAAACAGACGGTGGCGGAATTGTCCAACATATATAAATTGGAGATGCTTGCACTCGCGTGACCTGGCCAGAAAAAGTAAACAAATAAACAAAATAAAATGCAGACAGCACAGGAGACTTCCGTCATCTGGAACCATTTCCGCAGCCCGAGTCAAGGTAGAATCAGGGCGCCGTGAGCTTAACTACACACACGTGCACTGTGCCTGAAAACACCCACAAAAGAAAAAAAGTGGAAAAACATCCGAGTTCGGCCAAGTGTGGTGTGGGAGGTAAATGTGAATGGCGTGAGCAATTAGGCAAGGGTTCTTCAATTGTACCCCGTCGTCAATGTAATCGAACTGGGAAGATAGGGGCAGGATGGGGTAGGGAATGAAGAAATTTGTGTGAGCTTGAAAAAGATGTCGGTGGCAAGAAACGACCGAGGTATGTCAAGCTGGCTCTCGTAATGTCAGCAACGGCCCTGCAAGGGGCGGATGGAGGACAATACACCTGGACTTTCATTAATGCCGTGAGGAATTGTTTCAAATTTGTAAATGAAGTACGACTCGCGTTGTTCTCTTTCCCGGGTGTTGTGGAACCCACCCTGTAGGACTGTTAACTTAATTGCATCAAATGGGTGGTTTCGCTCATTAATGTGTTTTGACAAGGGAAGGTTGGGTAGGGATAAGATATGCGCGCGGTGGTTATTAAAGCGAATTCGTAGAGGGTTGACGGTCTGTCCAATGTACTGCATACTGCACACACTGCATTCTAGGAGGTATATTACGTTGCAGGAATCACAATCAAAGTTGCCATTAATTTCCCATTTGAAGCCTGAAGCTGTGCTTACTGCACAGCTTGATGTTTGTATGTGTTTGCAGACCTGGCATCTACATTTTCCACAGGGCCGGCACCCTAAAACCGGCTGGTTATTTGTTTTTGAGTGTACAAGAATATTTTTAATGTTTTTTGGTCGTCTGTAGATCACGTGAGGGGGAGCAGTGAAAATTTTGGTGAGGCGCTCGCTTTGTTCGAGGATGTTGAAATGTTTTCTGAGGATTTTGTTTACGTTAGGCGGGTTACTGGTGAAGGTAAGTACGAGATTGGCCCGGTGGTCTGTTTCGTCGTTGTAGCGACATCCCTCCAGTATTTGCTCTCGGTTGAGTTTAGATGCCTTTTCAATGGCATCGTCGACAATGGCGGGGGGGTATCGTTGCTTAATGAGGACTTCTCGCATGCGTCTGGAATTTTTTACGAAGTCCTCGTCTTGGGAACATATTCTTTTAAATCGATGTGCCTGAGAGTATGGGATGCTTGTTTTAGAGTGACGAGGATGGCAGCTTTGGAAGTGTAGGTATTGTTGGCGGTCCGTCGGTTTTCTATATACACCGGTGGTAAGTGAGCCTTTGTTTACCGAAATCTCAACATCTAGAAAGTTAATTTTGGTGTTGGAGTACGTGTAAGTGAAAGATATGTTGGGGTGGACGAGGTTGAAGTTTTCAATAAAACGTACGAGTTCTTGCTCTGTGTCAGTCCATATTAAAAAGATGTCATCCAAGTAGCGTTTGTATAGGGTGGGCTTAATGGGGCAATCTTTCAGAAATTTGGATTCAATACTATGCATGAAGATATTGGCGTAGGTTGGTGCCATCCTTGTACCCATGGCTGTGCCATTAATTTGCAAATAGTGTTCATTGTTAAATTCGAAGTTGTTATATTCGAGTACGATTTTTGCCAGTATTTCTAAAACACGTGGGGTAGGGGTTTCGTCCTTTCTGTTTTGTTCATACGCTTCGATCAGAGATTTAATGCCATCGGAATGAGGAATGTTTGTGTAGAGAGAGACTACATCTAGTGTTGCCAGGAAGGCTCCTTCCGGGAGTTTGAGACCTGCTATTGCGCGAAGGAAATGGTTTGTGTCGCGTATGTATGATGCGTGTGTTGTTGGAATATGTCTAATTAGTGTGTCAATGTAACTGGAAATTGGTTCTGTAATCGTGCCAATGCCAGATACTATAGGGCGGCCAGGATTATTCTTTTTGTGGATTTTCGGTAACATGTAGAATCGGCCCGGCGACGGGTGTGGTGCGGTGAGGGCTTTAGATAACCGTAGGGATATGTCCCCATTCTTCGCAAGTTGACCCAGGGTCTCCGCTACAAAATGTTGGTATTGCGCAGTTGGGTCTGCTTCAAGACGTTGATAGAAACTAATGTTAGAGAGTTGTCTCAAGCCTTCTTCAATGTATTTTTCGCTGTCCATGACAACTATACCACCTCCCTTATCCGCTGGTTTTATGATTATATCTGTCCTTCTGCTCAGAGCCTGCAATGCATCCCGTTCGTTTTTAGACAAGTTCTGCCTCCCTGGAGTTTGGTTCTTGTAGGCGTAAATAATGTCTTTCTGGACGGCGTTAATGTACATGTCCAAGTGTTTGTCCCTTCCTATACTAGGAGTCCAGTGGTGGTTAGTAACGACGAGTTCTCTGCTATCCGCGGTAACCCGCGCGCGGGTTACCGCGGATAGCAGAGAACTCGTCGTTACTAACCACCACTGGACTCCTAGTATAGGAAGGGACAAACACTTGGACATGTACATTAACGCCGTCCAGAAAGACATTATTTACGCCTACAAGAACCAAACTCCAGGGAGGCAGAACTTGTCTAAAAACGAACGGGATGCATTGCAGGCTCTGAGCAGAAGGACAGATATAATCATAAAACCAGCGGATAAGGGTGGTGGTATAGTTGTCATGGACAGCGAAAAATACATTGAAGAAGGCTTGAGACAACTCTCTAACATTAGTTTCTATCAACGTCTTGAAGCAGACCCAACTGCGCAATACCAACATTTTGTAGCGGAGACCCTGGGTCAACTTGCGAAGAATGGGGACATATCCCTACGGTTATCTAAAGCCCTCACCGCACCACACCCGTCGCCGGGCCGATTCTACATGTTACCGAAAATCCACAAAAAGAATAATCCTGGCCGCCCTATAGTATCTGGCATTGGCACGATTACAGAACCAATTTCCAGTTACATTGACACACTAATTAGACATATTCCAACAACACACGCATCATACATACGCGACACAAACCATTTCCTTCGCGCAATAGCAGGTCTCAAACTCCCGGAAGGAGCCTTCCTGGCAACACTAGATGTAGTCTCTCTCTACACAAACATTCCTCATTCCGATGGCATTAAATCTCTGATCGAAGCGTATGAACAAAACAGAAAGGACGAAACCCCTACCCCACGTGTTTTAGAAATACTGGCAAAAATCGTACTCGAATATAACAACTTCGAATTTAACAATGAACACTATTTGCAAATTAATGGCACAGCCATGGGTACAAGGATGGCACCAACCTACGCCAATATCTTCATGCATAGTATTGAATCCAAATTTCTGAAAGATTGCCCCATTAAGCCCACCCTATACAAACGCTACTTGGATGACATCTTTTTAATATGGACTGACACAGAGCAAGAACTCGTACGTTTTATTGAAAACTTCAACCTCGTCCACCCCAACATATCTTTCACTTACACGTACTCCAACACCAAAATTAACTTTCTAGATGTTGAGATTTCGGTAAACAAAGGCTCACTTACCACCGGTGTATATAGAAAACCGACGGACCGCCAACAATACCTACACTTCCAAAGCTGCCATCCTCGTCACTCTAAAACAAGCATCCCATACTCTCAGGCACATCGATTTAAAAGAATATGTTCCCAAGACGAGGACTTCGTAAAAAATTCCAGACGCATGCGAGAAGTCCTCATTAAGCAACGATACCCCCCCGCCATTGTCGACGATGCCATTGAAAAGGCATCTAAACTCAACCGAGAGCAAATACTGGAGGGATGTCGCTACAACGACGAAACAGACCACCGGGCCAATCTCGTACTTACCTTCACCAGTAACCCGCCTAACGTAAACAAAATCCTCAGAAAACATTTCAACATCCTCGAACAAAGCGAGCGCCTCACCAAAATTTTCACTGCTCCCCCTCACGTGATCTACAGACGACCAAAAAACATTAAAAATATTCTTGTACACTCAAAAACAAATAACCAGCCGGTTTTAGGGTGCCGGCCCTGTGGAAAATGTAGATGCCAGGTCTGCAAACACATACAAACATCAAGCTGTGCAGTAAGCACAGCTTCAGGCTTCAAATGGGAAATTAATGGCAACTTTGATTGTGATTCCTGCAACGTAATATACCTCCTAGAATGCAGTGTGTGCAGTATGCAGTACATTGGACAGACCGTCAACCCTCTACGAATTCGCTTTAATAACCACCGCGCGCATATCTTATCCCTACCCAACCTTCCCTTGTCAAAACACATTAATGAGCGAAACCACCCATTTGATGCAATTAAGTTAACAGTCCTACAGGGTGGGTTCCACAACACCCGGGAAAGAGAACAACGCGAGTCGTACTTCATTTACAAATTTGAAACAATTCCTCACGGCATTAATGAAAGTCCAGGTGTATTGTCCTCCATCCGCCCCTTGCAGGGCCGTTGCTGACATTACGAGAGCCAGCTTGACATACCTCGGTCGTTTCTTGCCACCGACATCTTTTTCAAGCTCACACAAATTTCTTCATTCCCTACCCCATCCTGCCCCTATCTTCCCAGTTCGATTACATTGACGACGGGGTACAATTGAAGAACCCTTGCCTAATTGCTCACGCCATTCACATTTACCTCCCACACCACACTTGGCCGAACTCGGATGTTTTTCCACTTTTTTTCTTTTGTGGGTGTTTTCAGGCACAGTGCACGTGTGTGTAGTTAAGCTCACGGCGCCCTGATTCTACCTTGACTCGGGCTGCGGAAATGGTTCCAGATGACGGAAGTCTCCTGTGCTGTCTGCATTTTATTTTGTTTATTTGTTTACTTTTTCTGGCCAGGTCACGCGAGTGCAAGCATCTCCAATTTATATATGTTGGACAATTCCGCCACCGTCTGTTTCTGTACACCTTACTCGCTTAAATGCTCCCGCCATTGTCATTTAGCCGCCACACGACACTGGCATGAGCTCGGATGTTTTACTGCTGTGTGTCTGGGTGTTTTCATGCACAGTGCACGTGTGTTTAGTTAAGCTCACGGCGCCTCTGATTCGGCCTTGGCTCTGGCTGCCGGAGTGGTTCAAGATGACGGAAGCTCCGACCCTGTCTGCATTTTATTCTGTTTATTTGTTTACTCTTTGTGTACGGGGCACGCGAGTGCACGCGTCTTTAACTTTTGTGTGTAGGGCGATCCCGCCACCGTCTGCTCCTGTGCACCTTACACGCCGCCGCTCTGTTGCCTTGATGGGTAGCCATTATCCTCGCCCGCTCCGTGTTTTCCTTTTTTTTGTTTCCCTCGTCCGGGGTCGGCTCCCCGCGGCTTCGGGGTGGGCGGCGGGGTACAACACGTTTTTCTTTTTTATTTGTTCCCCCTTTTTTCCCTTTCTATCTGTATCTTTTCTAGTATTCTTTGCCACCGTTTTTTTTTGTTCATGTGTCGTACATGTGTGCCAGTGGCAACTCCTTAAGAAGAGGAAGAAGACCCCTGTAACTTCAGTCTTGAGAAAGGACAGGCTCTGTCCGAAACGTCGACTCAAAATAAATCTATGGCTAAATGAAGCGTTTTCAACTTTGAATTATATATATATATATATATATATATATATATATATATATATATATATATATATATATATGGTCCACTCCGCCAGCAGCTACGGTGAGCTGCCGCTCCAGTGGACAATCGGTGGGACGGCCATGAGCCGGCCATGAGTTTCCATGAGCCGACAAACCCAGGCTTGGATGGGTAGGGAACTGTCAGTGTTTGCTCGGGCTCAAGTCTGCAACATTTTTTTTATTTGCAAAACTTGACTATGTGCTGCAGGTTCTCCACTGTGCGAGGAAGAATGTGCAGGTGATGCACAGAATATTTGCTACATTAGTATGGCGTTCCCTATGGGACGACAGGCGTCGCGATAACCCATTTCTTTCTCTTGAGTATGGTGGAATCGGCCTTGTTCACTTATTCGTGCATCGGCTTCTTTTACGTTTTTTTCTTTTTCAACTCATCAAATCACCGTTTTTGGGAGCTGTGCTTATTAGGCGTCTCAGCGCTCATTTGCCTTTCTTTTTCGCACCGACTGGACACAATCATCAGGGGCCTTTATGGGGGTTCCTTAAGGAAGTTGCTGACACCTTCAATTTCCTCACTGTGCGCTTTCTTTAGACTACCTGTATAGCCTTTCCAGAAGGCAGCTGGCTCAGGCACTTACAGAGTATTTTTCCATGTACCGTTGTATTGGCAACCTTTTTTGGAGTTCCTTGACACAAGTGTTTTAAAACATGTTAGGCGACTGCGCATTTCTTCTGCTGCAAAAACATTCTTTAAACTGCACACATCTGCGCTGCCTGTGAAGGCATGGCTTCATGCTAAGGAGTTGCTTGTGCCGTGGTCGGTGAACTGCGCGCCTGTGTAGTACACCAGGGACAATTGGCCATTGTTTTATTCTGTGCATTGATGCTGCGTTCTTCTGGGATATACTACAACGAACAATTATGAACGACATTGACATAACACCCTAAAGTATACGTTTTTTGCATGTGGAGGAGAACTGTGCTGTGCCATAAGATCTATTTATTTTGCTGGGACTATTTAGTCTCTGGAAGAGCCGCATGACGGACCACCGCGCCGAATCACCATAATCGTCTAAATCTTTGTTTCGTGAACAATGCACTTTGGTTCGGGCAGTATATGCTGCCCTGCAAGAGCCGCATAGCTGGCTCCCTTATCTGGATGAATGTGTGTGCCTCCCAACTTCTGATGTTTTGGAAGGAGGGGTCATGAAGGGGCGTGACGGCCTGGCATTTTGTGGCGTAAGCATGCTTAGAGTTTTCTTTTCGGCACTATTTCCATGCAATAAAGAATAAGAAGCTGGCGTGGCGGTGTGGTTAGCGTGCTCGTCTCGCACTCCGGAGGCCCTGGTTCTATTCCCCAACTCGACCAATCTCCTACTCGGGTTTATTTTTTTAATGCTTCTGGGGTTTTGTAGCGTGAGCTACACTGGCGGAGGTTGAGCAGTTTCGCGTGGCTCCTCGTGCGCATGCGTGAGGAGCAGTGACGTCACACAGCGCACAGCTGGCGCGCCGGAGCCGCCGCCGCCGCGCACGCCTCGCCGGTCTGCGCATTCCGGAGGAGTGACTTCAAAGTCGCGGCAGACGCCCTGGCGCCGGCGCGTGCCCAGCTGTGCGCCTCCGTTGCGCAGTAGCCAAGTCTGACGCTGCGCCGGAGCCGCTTGATAGCGCCTCTCATTTTGTGCGCATGCGCAGAGGTATCAGTGGGGGTACACAAATAGCGGGGCGTTTGCCAGTGTGGTATAGCCACTGAGAAGGAGAGCGAAATTGCTGCTAAGCGGCAATTGATGCTCAACGGCTCAGCGTCGCTCACGCTACTTATGTCGCGGCATAGACGAGTTAAGCCACCGCTAGATTTTTTTTGCTCACGGCCAACGCCGCAGACGCCGACGGCGACACCGGCTTTTCTGCGACACGGGTGAGGAGAACGCT